>PVJX010011477.1:0-25992 GCA_004027295.1 Dolichotis patagonum | reverse complement strand
GGAAGGCATGGCAGTGGGATGCCAAGAGCTCTGACTGAGAGGGGTGAAGTGAGCCACTCCGTACAGAAAGCTTGAGGAAGTCGGGGCTGGACGCAACAGCCAGGAGGTCTTAAGTTACAGGACCAGATGCCTGGGACCTGGGGAGGAAGCCAGGGGGAGAAAGTGTTGGCTTTGCAAACAATCTCCACTCTCCAGATGTTCCAAGTAACAGCAAAGGAAAAGCTGAAATAGCCCAGGAGAGGAGAACATCCCTTGGTATTCTCTAGGCTGCAAACCTAGAGCCAGTGGAGAAAAAGAGACTGGCGAGTGAGGGGTGGTGACTCACGAAACTGGGGCTGGGAGGCTGGGTGACTGCCAGCTGAGAGAGCTGGCCCAGGACTGAGGGAGGGGAAATAATGAGGTGGAGGAAATGCCAACATTTAAGGCTACCATCTAGAGTTGCCAGTTGGCACCAGGCTGAGGTCTTCTCGAATACTACCGGGTGTCATTTCCACAAGAAATTCATGACGAAAGTACAGTCACCGCCCCATGCTGTACAGAGTGGCAACTATCACCTACTGGCCAGTGGAAAAGATGAGACTGAAACCCATATCTGTGAGGTGAAGGAGTCCAAGTCCTTACTTACGTTAATGGCCTCACACGATTCACATGGGAAGCCACGGAGGTCAGGGTGCGGTCAGCAACGAGAGGAAATGGGAAAGGCCTCAGAGCAACTGATCTGGAAACAGAATCACCAGGTTAAACAAGATGTGGCCTTGTGAAGATTCAAGGAAAGCCCCGTTACCTGGAGCCTCCAGATCTCCTTCAGTGCCAGACGCACAAAGATTGATACAATGTGTCTTTGACAAATGAAAAGCTGAAAGCCAGGAGCAGTCTGTGGTTTTCCAGCCAGAGATGGCTCAGCCAGGACTGGTACACAGGACTTCAGGCTCCAAGGGCACCGTGAGTTCTCCTAACCAGGCTGGTGACCGCACAAAGCCAGCTGTGAAAGCCAAAGCGCCAGCCCATCCTGGCACACTGGGGCAGCACAGGCAGAAACAGCAGTGCCAAGCAGCCAGGCTCACTGGGGTCTGCCCGAGCTGGATTTCAGTGTCCACTCTGCCCTTCCTGGCCATGTGCCCTTTGGTCAGTTCCTCAAGTTTTCTAAACCTCGGAATCCCCCGTGAACTGCAAATAAGGATAGCAGCCACCTCCCAAAATGATTGTTAGGCTCCAGCACGGAAGAGCTGTGAAGTGCTTAGCACAGTGCCTGGCACCTAGCGAGCAGCCAGCAGGTACCCGCGGCAGTTGTTCTTGTTGTACGATGGCTGATCTTGGGGAGAACACGATGCAGAGACAGATAGGAGTTTAGGTTTTAGTCCCTGGCTGGCCATTTAATTCCTCTGACTTGAACAAGTCGCCTCACGTAGAAGACAGGTTCCTCTGCTCTAAGTTGGGGATAATTCACAGGCGGCTGTGCAGATCAATTAGGGAGTAGGTGGAGAAGGGCTCCACAAAGGTTAGTTATTTAATCCTACCTTGGAACTAAAAGATCAGCCTTCTAGAGAACCAAGCCCAAAGGATGAGGAGAGGGGAAAATAACTAAGTTAATGAATTCCATAAATCAAATCCGAGAAAGTTTGGAAGAAGGAAAAAACCCCACGTCTCTGATTGCACCAAGCGCGCGTTTGGAACCTATACAGACCAGTACTTGGACAAGCCCTGTACACACACAAGGCTGAGTCGCTGCGCTCCCCAGGTGCCAACAGCTCCTCTAGGTCGCTTCACATCCCTAACTCTGCCACCGAACAGACAACAGGAGGACGGACAGGGCAGGGAGGGTGAGCAACTTGCCAGAGGAGCGCAAGCAAGGAAGGTTGTTCCACCAGTAACAGCGACGATGGCCTCAGAACCAGGAGAGCGTCTTGGAAGACACAGGATTTAGCCAGGCTTTGAAGGATGTTGGCAAGGCATGTGGGAAGGGGGAAGCACTGTCAGAGGGGTGAAAGGAAGAAGCACAGCAGAAGCCCAGTAACAGGAAGAGAGCTGCCTTTGCCATGGCAGAAGGGGTTTTGTGGCTAAGGGGCCAAGGGGGCCAGTGAACCTAGGGAAGTTGATTGGGACCAGCTCACGGAAGATCTAGAGGGAGCAGAGGGGTTTAGATTCGTCCTCACGGCCAGGGCCTTCCGCCTGGCCTTGCCTGTCCTCCCACAGGCTTCTGAGTAATGCAATGCTGGAAAAAGCTGAGTTGACTGATGAGGCTTACTCCACAGTTAGAACCCTGAGCTGACTTGTTTTCACCAGCGCAGACCTGACCGTGGCCAGCAGGAATGGTTGGTGGTATCATCCACAGTTCAGCAAAGCAATTCCCTAAGCGGATGTCTCTGAGCCCCAGGAAGATGAAGCTCTGCCCAGCAGCACAGCGCTCTGCAACAGGCTGGGAGGCCGTGAGCACCGTGCAGAGCCCCGCTGGCTCCTCGGCTTCTCACATCCCAAAGGCTCTTGGCCTGATTTGTGATTCCTTCCTTCAGTCTGCCTCCTGGCCAGGTCTGAAATCTGGTGCTCTTCGTTCGCTCTAGTGCCCTCCGTCCTTGCCAACTTGCCAACCGTTGCTGCCCTGGCCCCCATCCGGTCCAATCTCTCCAAATACCCAAAAGCAGCCAGATCCCTGCTGACACGCAGCGGAAGGCTTCGTGGCTCCCTCGAGCGCAGTCCTCTAGCTTGTTAGTATTGGGGAGCTGTTCTGTCTGGATGAGCTGGCCCTTCACAAACCTGATAGTGATTAATCTGCCAAGTTTTGAAAGATGCATAGCCTTGTTCAGAAAAGGTCAGATTTGTTGGTTGTAGTCAATTAGAGAATAATTTATTGCCTCTCTTCCTTTTGTGACCTCCAAAACCATATGTGGTTTGTCAACCAAGGGTCCATCTCCAACGCAAATTTGGGCACGTGGTGAAAAACCTGCAAAAGATAAAGATGGGGCCGTGAGACAGCGGAGGTTCCCTGGATTGCGGGGCTGGCTGGCTTTGCTCCCCCGCGGAGCAGAAGCACAAGGAAGGGAAGGCGGCTGGGGCTCATCAGGTACACTGGGAGTCGCCTGTATTTTATGAATGTGTGATTGGCTGAGCTGACCTAAGAAGATGACAGTTCCCTCTCCAGTATCATCGTGCAGTTGTCACAAACATTCATCACGTAGCAGGTAGCAAGCCTTGGTTATGCCCTTCTGGTGTAAATAGACATATTTGGAGAATACCTAAGTGAATAAAGTTAGTAAATTACACTACTCAAGTTTACCCTGACAAAAGACCACATGATTAATGCAGGTGGACACCAAGATAAACTGTAATGACTACTTAAAGGGGACACATTGCTAAAACAAGGTTTACAGAAACATAAGCCCCTAGCCTAGAGACTTCAACAAAACCTGCACGCTAAGCCCGTATTCACGACTCTTGGTACCTTCCATCTCTTTCTCTTGCTTTAATACTCTAGTGTTCATGTCAGGTTATTACTGAGTTTCCTGCATATGTTTGATTGTCTTCTAGCTCAGAGAACTGAAGGGAGTAGAATGGCTTGCCCAGCTCCCCTTAGACACTGCCCTGCCCTTGTCCTCTTGCCATATTGAAGGAATCCTTTTGGTTGCTCTTCCCTAACAACTATTCACTGAAGTCATTAATCAGAGGTGTGGGGGTTTTTTTCTCCTCTTAATACCCTTGCTTTTATTGCCAGTGACCTGAGAGAAGCCAAAAAGGGAAAGAAAGATGACAGTGCATAGGCTGCTTCCAAGCTTGGAACCCCGTGATCATCTTTTTCTCCATCAGGAGGGATTAAATGTTCCTTTTCCAAAACTAAGTTATTTGCCCTATAAAGCCAGAGCATATGGTATTCATAATATATGTTGGGTGGTCCCTTAGCAAGTATCACTCCCCAAACTGTTTTCTGTTAGAACTTGGGCTTGAGACACTGTGTTTTGCCAGAATGGAATGTTTAAAAGAATGTTCCAAGACCATAAGAACATTTCTAAACAGGCATCCATAAATGCTTTTTTCCACACATACTATGAAACCAGATCCAACATCAGAGTCCCCCTCTTGTAGCGCTGGTCCAGGTTGCTTGTAGGAAATGTCCAATTGTGACATTTTCTATGGAATGGAGACAGGAATGGGGGGAGTTGGTAGCTGTTTTATAATTAGTTCCATGATTGCAATGCATCCTGATTGTGTACACTGTTGAGAGTTGGTAATGTACATAGCACATTTTAATTCTTTCTACTTCCCATTCCTCTTTCTCTCTCCTTAGTCCCCTTTCTTTTTGCCAAAATGCTATCTCTTTGTTTCCTAGTATCTGTCTTTCGTTTTCCTCTTTAGTTAATGTATAATTTGGCTTTCTTATCTGAGGGAAATGGTGAGATATCTAAGTTTGTGTGTCTGATTTGTTTTGGGCCACATTCCCTGAAAGGAAAGACTAACTTGAGTCTAAATGAAAATAGGCATCTATGTGTTTTAGACCAAGGACTAGGAATAGGGCTTTGGAGGGAAACAACTCTGGCTCCTAGAAAAGAAGACATTGTAAGAAACATAAAAAGTATGATAGGATTCCCCTATGGGATAATAGAAAAACCTAAAGCATGAGATTCTTACAAGTATCACAGCAGAAGTTGATGAAGAAGGAAATGAAAACAAGAAATAAAAGGAGACACAAGAAACCTTTGGAAGATTCCAGAACACCTTCCTCTGTGTCCAGTACAAAAGGCTTGTGACTTCTTTGGGACAGGAGAAATGAAAGTAGGGACCAGGAAGGCTCTCTCTCAGGTCAGGTGTGGTGATGCACATGTGTAATCCCAGCACTTGGGAGGCTGAGGCAAGAGGATCACTGCAAGATCGAGGCCAGCCTGGACTATAAAGTGAGTTGAAGACCAGCCTGGATTACAGAGAGACCATAGCTCAAAAGAGAAAAAAGCAAGAAAAAAAGCAAAGAAAAGACTCTCTGATCACTGCCCAAATAAAAGGAAAACATAAAGAGGAAGTAAAGAAAACCAGAAGCAAATAAATGCTGGGAATAATTCCAAATACAGGGCACACCTTGAGGATTTCACAAAATCTAGAGGTCCTTGTCAGTACCTCGTCACTGCTTACAGACTGAACTAAGACCATGCAAGTCCTTGAAACTCACCTGGCATTTTTACCACAGTCTGGAACTTTTGCCTTCAGTCAAAGCCTCTGCCCACTTTGCATTGGTTTGGGTTCTTCCAAGAGGCCTATCTCTGCACTATTCCACATCATAATCATCTTGGTCTGGTCAGACATACACCACTTCTAAGCCTAGAGCTCAAGCCCAGACTCGCAGAAGCCTCTATCCCACAACAGCAGTCGGCCTCCTCCTAACTTTGCTTTTTGTGGCTTCTCTCCAGCCTCACCTTCTTGTCTGGCCACCAGTCTTAGCTGATCTACTCTGAGAAATCTTATAAATGGTCCCTTCTCTGGAACAAATGACCAACCCTCTCCAGAGTGACACTGGATGCTATGCTAGTTATGTCTCTCTCATTGCTGAGACAAGATCCCCAACACCCACAAATTAGTGAAGGAAACGTTTATTTAGCCCACAGCAGACAGGCGTGGCAATGGGAAATAGTTCATGAAGGCAAAAGGTAGCAAGGCAATAAGGGCTACCACAGCATTTTCTATCTGTTGTATCTTATCCAGGCTACTTAGGATGAGTAACATTTACACCAAGTGCCCTTGATCTTAGCATTGCACCATGAATTGATCCTAAAGTCACACTAGACCCAGCCTAGTATCACACTAGACCCAAAGTGTGAGGCTTTGTTGGGGCGATATCTAGACACAAGCCACAGCAGATGCCCAAAAGATCGGTTTCTGCCAGCGTCACTTCTTCTTCTGACTGCACTGTGTTTAGCCCCACTGCTTCCTTCCTCTCTTGCTCAAGTTTTACAAGAGCTGCCTGATCTCAGAACTTCAGGGTGTCATTCCTGGCCTGTGGTTCGGCCCTGGCTCTATTCGCCTGTGAATCATGGCACTGACCGCTGGCTGGACCCATCACTGATTACATGCAGCAGTCGGACTGAGTGTCCAGTTCCTGGATATCTTCCCCAGTGAGGTCCCGAGTCCAGATGCTGTTGCTTAGACCTCTGCCTCTGCCTGGGATGTTCTTCCTAGTTTCCAGTTAGCCTGAGTGGCAGTGAAAGTAGAGCATCCAGTGCTCTCTCCTTCACGGCAGTGTTTCAGCACAGCAGATTTCTCCAAGCAGGTGAGTCACAGCACCAAGGTCTGACTGGAGCAAATGAATAAAAGGAAGGGGCCTGAGGGCTCGACCTAGAGAGTCATCACAGAGTTCTCCACTGAGCTGGGATTGCCCCAGGAACACTCACACAGCCAGAGGTTGTAGTCAGCAGGAGATGTCAAGGGGAGCCTGTCCACAGATGGACCAGTATATCTGACAAGGGGACAAAGCGTACCCAGCAACTTCTCCGTGCTGTGACTTTGGTGGCCTAAATCTTCAGATGAATGATAAGGATCTTGGCATCACCTCCACAATCCTGGGTTGACCTCAAAACCAGTGTCCCTGGTCTTCACTGTCTAACAGTGGCTGACATTAAGCAGTGCAGATCTTTCCTACATGAAATTTCTAAAGGAATAATGCACAAAGAATGAGGGAATGCCTCCCCAGCCAGAAGGGAGAGGGGCCAACCCTGGAGAGGAAAGGGCACCTTTGTGTCTTGGCATCAGCAGTGGGCTAGCTAGCTCCCTCCTCTCCTTGCTGCTGTGTCTTTGCCTCACTGGTCATTTCCGTTTTCACCTAATAAGACAGAAACTATAAAGTCCTATCAAGTGTCATTTGGGAAGATTGAAGAAATGAAGAGAACTCATTCCCATGCGAGGAACCTCATTACCAAAGGAACATAATTTCCTCAAATCAATCGACATGCTTAACATCATTCCAATTGGAATTCTGGGGTTTAGGCTGATTCTAAAGTCGATCTGGACAAATTTCATTAAAACAAATTGAATGTAGCGAAACACCTAAGTTCCAGATTGTCTCGCAGTTATATTATTGATTAAATTAAAAAGCAGTTCATGGAAATGCAGAGAATGTGAATTCACGCCTCCATCTTTTTGTAATAATATCAAGCCCATAATAAGGAGGCTGCAGAAAGAAAGGCAAGTTAGTGTGCGCCTTCACAGTAAGATAGAGTCCTAAACCAAACAGAAATAAAAGTTGATTTGGAATATAAACAAATGATAACAGCTAGGAACATTTTTTAAAAATAAATAAGGGAACACTTGCCTTAACAGATATTAGAATGTATTCTAAATCCACAGTAATTTCCATGGGATGTGACGGAAGGGACAGATTGATATGCAGAATACATCTAGAAGCAGAATCAAATATATGAATATTAGTGTATGATAAAGGAGGCAACTCAGATCAGCCTAGGAGTGGGTGAAGATAAATAGAGAGACACTGGAGGGGAAAAATTAGATCTCCTTATGCAGGAAAACAAAAGGAGGTCTCTTTTCAGTTTTCTACATATGAATATCTAGTTCTCCCAGCACCACTTACTAAAAACAGCTGCCTTTTCTCCAACATATTTCTCTGCCCCTTTGTCCAGAGTTAGATAGCTATGGCTGTGTGGGTTTATATCTGTGTCCTCTATTCTGTTCCACTGGATCACATTCCTGTTTTTATGCTAGTGTCATGGATTTTTTGTTACTATGGCTCTGTAACATAATGATATACGACAAACTCATAGCCAAGATTATACCAAATGGAGAAACACTAAGCATTCTCTCTAAAACCAGGAACAAGACAAGAATGTTCACCTAATGACTCCCATCTGATACAGTATTTCAAATCTTAGCCATGGCTATCAAGCAAGAAAAGTAAGTATATATGTTACAGATAAGGAAGATGTCAACTTATCCCTGTTTGCAGATCATATGACCCTATACTTAAGAGTCCCTAAAGACTCCACCAAACAACTTTTAGGTCTGATAAACTCAGTAAAATTGGATGCAAATCATCACATAAAAATCCATCACTTTCTTATACATCACTAATGAATATGCTGAAAAATAAATCTTAAAAACATTTCCATTCACAGTAGCTTCAAAAAACACATTAAGGGGCTGGGGATTTAGCTCAATGGCATAAACGCCTGCCTTGCAAGCATGTGGTCATGAGTTTGGTCCCTGGTAACAATTAAAACAAAATTAATTCTAATTTTGTTTTTTCATAAAATAAAAAATTGAAAATGCTAATTACTCTGGAAAAAATTTTAAAAAATAAATTAAATACCTAGGAATCAATCTAACCAGGGAGATGAAAGATGTCTACAAGAAAAATTTCCAAAATACTGAAGAAATTTAAAAAGACACTAGAAGTGTAAAGATTTCCCATATTCATTGGTTGACAGAGCTAATATTTTGAAATAGCTATGTTACTGAAGGCAATCTATGGATTCAATACAATCACTACCAAAACATCAATGACATTCTTCACAGAACTAGAGAAAAACAATCCTAAAATTTATATAGATATACAAAGGACCATAAATAGCCAAAGTAATCCTGAGCAAAAAGAGCAAGGCTGAGGTATCTCAATACCTGACTTCAAAATATGTTACACAGCCATGGTTACTTATCCTCTAATTATTGAATTTCAAAAGTTTTGGCCAGATGTGGTGTGCATGCCTATATTCTCAGCACTCAGGAGGCTGAGAGAGGAGGATTGACCTAAGTTGGAGGCCAGCCTGGGCTACAAAGTGAGTTCAAAGCCAGCTGAACTGCATAGGTAGATGCTGTCTCAAAAAAACATAAAATTTTTAAAATACTCTGCATACCACTCTCTCCTTAAATACGTAGTTCTTAAAATAATCTTCTCCAATATTTTGCTCACATATTTATCTTCTTTTATTTTAAAGAGAATAAAACCAAACCAAGCAAAACAGAATAAAGCTAATGAGAACACAACAATGAAAGTGATACATGACTTCAAAACAAAATAAGAAATCAACAATGGCTAACATAATGTCTCTTGTTTTCTTCAAATTAGCTGTTCATACCACCAGACATAATAAAATCAAAATGAAAATGAACAAAACTAATCAAAACAAAAGAATGAAAGCATTACAGGACTTCAAAACAAGTTAATAGGAAATGATAATGGCTACCATAATACATTCTGCTATCTTTAAAATAGCTGCCCATACCATCAGGCACAGTAAAATAAAACAGACCAAGACAGAATAAAACCAAATCTAACAAAACTATGAAAACAATACAGGAATTCAAAACAAGATAGTAGGTAATTAACAATAGTTACCACCTTCCCTTTTTAGATGTTTCCTCCCATATCGATTTCATAATAGCTGTTGTACATTTTGGATCCTACTAACTCCTTCAGTATTTTATGCTAGGAGATAACACAATGTTCACTGAGGAGTGGCAGCCAAAATGGGAAGTGCCTGGGAACTGACTTGTTGGGAGGAACCCAAGAAAATAGCAAAAAAAGGAGTAAAAGGCAATCTCGGAACTCTAGGCCACATAGTCCAAATATGGGAGATAGAGATGGAATAAAATGGAAGTCACACACCTGAAATCTCTGAAAAGATAGCAACTGAAGTAAAAAAAACAACTTCTCAAGGCCATAAAGTAATCAAATCTGAAATAATATCTCAGGTAAAGAAAAACTCATAAAAAATGAAAGAATTGCTGAGCATATCTAAAGAAGACATAGATAAGAAGAGTGTCTTAGTTACTTTTCTTCCTCATTGTTGAGACAAAATATTGGACACCCAAAGTTAGGGAAGGGAAAGTTTATTTCTTACAGGTTGGAGGTTTCAGTCCATACTCAGTTGGCTCCAAGGCAAAATGACATGACTGAGGGGCAGCAGTTCATGGCCACCCCTGCAGCAAAGCATGAACTGGCCTTCTTCCTGCCATTACACTGTATGCTGGCTCCACCCCTGAGTGGGTGTATCACTCATACCACCAACCCTAGTGCTAGACAATGAAATAATCACAAACACTAGATTTGGCAGCATCCATGATTGCATGAGGCTTTGGAGGAGGGACATCTGAACATAAATCATAATATTCCACCCCTGACCCTGCAAACAGTCTCAGCATTGCTGAAAACTCCAAGTCCCAAGTCTCCTCCAAGATTTAAAGCATACTCTTAGCTGTACAAATTAAAACGAAGTTAAACACTTCCAACATACAATGGCACAAGACAAACATTACCATTCCAAAGGTTACAAACAGGGGAATACAAAGCATTGGAACCAAAACAAGTCCCAAATCCAAAAATTAAGTCCTGGAGTTCCATGCTAAGCATCTGAAGCAATCTGGTTGCAAGGTCCAACAGACTTGAGAGACTCCGCCCCCATGGCCGTTTCAGGGATTTCAGCTCCTGCAGCTTCTCTCTTAAGCCTCCTCTGCTCAATCTTTGCAGCTTTCCTTGGATGATCCACATTCCTGGCTTTTCCAAACTTCTGAAGACCCACTGCATCTTTGGCTTCTCACTCACAGCTTTATACATTGCTCTCTCAGGGGTACACTGCCTGACGTCCCAGGCTTTCTGAAATCAGAGTGGAAACTGCCTTAACCTCAGAACTCATGCATTCTCCATTTGCCTAAAACCAGTGTCATGTGGACGCTGCTGAGGTACACTACCACCTGGAGCAGTAGCCAGGCTTCCTCTCTTGGCTGTAGCGGTCAAGTGCCTGGATTGCTGAGCTCTCTGAACCTGATTGGGATGAGCAGCTTCTCAATGCCACTGCCATTCTGGAACCTGATGCGGCCTCCACCATTTTGGAACCTGCTGTGGCCTCTGCTGCCACCTTGGAATACAGTGCTCTGCAGCTTTCTCCTCCAAGCAAAAGTCTTTCACTTTTTAAATTTTGAGGCTGCAAAGGGTAGAGACCTGCTGCTTCCCGGGAAGCCCCCAGACCATCATTTTTATTTTTTTGTCCCTTCTCAGCAATCAAGGTCTCACAGTCCACAGCTTTCTGGTCAAACTCACAAGGTTGTAAATCACTCTGCTGGGCTCTTTGCTCTTGATTCGCAACATAAATCTGACGGAAAGCACCCAACAGTAACCTTGCCACCACCTCAACATTTGACTGCCTTGAAATTTCTTTTGCCAGATTAATCCATCTGTTGCCCTTAATCTCAGTCTCAGGCAAAATCTCTGGATATGAGCAAAATGCAGACAAACTTTCTGCCAAGCTCTAACACACATCATGTGGAGTCCAACAACCAATGCAGCCCTCCTTCACAGCAGAAACATCGTGAGCCTGATCTTTACCATCAGGCTTTCTATCAGCCTTCTGGTCTCCTGAGCTCTGACCAGAGTCTCCCCTATAGAACAGCCTAAAATATCCCAGCACCACTCTTTCAGGCGGTATCTCCAAACCTTCCCAAACTTTTCCCATAAGTCATTTTCAAAGGCTCTTGAACCACATGGTCAGGTATAGTCATAGCAACGACCCCACTCTCAGTACCAAATTCTATCTTATTTACTTTTCTTCCTCATTGTTGAGACAATATATTTGATGACCAAAGTTAGGGAAGGGAAAGTTTATTGCTTACAGGTTGGAGGTTTCAGTCCATACTCAGTTGGTTCCAAGGCAAAATGACATGACTGAGGAGCAGCAGTTCATGGTCATCCCTGCAGCAAAGAACAAATAAGGCAAAGGAGAAAAGAGATGCCTTCTTCCTGCCATTACACTATATGCTGGCTCCACCCGTGAGCAACTGTAGCACTTATACCACCAATCCTAGCACTAGACAACAAACCAATCACAAACATTACATTTGGCCATGTCCATAATTGCATGAGGCTTGGGGGGCGCTATCTGAGCATAAACCATAACAAAGAGCATAGGAAAATGATAGAAACCTTGAAAGAGCAATATAGGAAGGAATTACAATGCATGGAACACATTCAAAGAGATATCCAGGAAATTAAATCTCCATCAAAATCTGACAAAACTGCTTGAAAGAGACTGAAGATAAACTTTCAGACCTTGAGCACAGCATTTCAGCTAACAATCATGAAAGAAAGATTTCTTAAAAATAATGAGGAACCAGGAAATAACAATTCAATGGCTGCAAGATGGCACAAAGAAAAATAATTTGAGTGACAGGTGTCGGTGAAAAAGCAGGAGTCAACACAAATGGCATAGACTATTCACATATTCACTCTTAATGAGATCTTTCAGTGAGCACAAATTTCTATTCTTTATCAAGTTTAAATTATCTATTTTATTTTTTCTGCTGCTTGTGTTCTGGCTAAGAAACACTAGACTATTGTCAAACTATGAAAATATTCTCCTATATTTTCATTTAAAATGTTTATGATTTTTTCACTTCCCTTATTAAATTCCAATATAAATTTATTGGAATTCCAATAAATTCCAATATAAAATTATTTACATCCCTTATTAAATTACAATTAATTTTTCTGTTTGGTGTGAGGCTAGGTTTAATGTTCATTTATCTATGTGGCTAGCCAGTTGCTCGAGTGCCATTTCATGAAAGTAATTTTCCTTCTCATTTGCTTACTTTAACAGATTTGTTACAAAAAACTGGCTGTGTAAAAGTGGATGCATTTCTGAAATCTTTATGGTGTCACCACAATATATTCACCAGTATTGCATTATCTTGATTAACATAGCTCTAGAGAAAGGCTCATAGTCAAGTGAGTTTTGTCCTCGAATTTTAGTCATCTTTGTTAGCATTGTCCAGGTTTTCTAGGTCTTTTGCTTTTCCACTCAGATTTTAGTAGCACTCATCAATTTCCACAAAATCCTGTCATGACTATGACACAATTGTGCCAAATCTTTAAATACTGACACAAAAATCTATAAATCTATATGTCGAATCACAAGTGTTGACAGCTCATAAACAGTACCATCTAAATCACACAGATGGTATATTTTTCCATTCCTTTAGTGGGTTTGTAACTAGGGAAGTATCTTGATTAGAGCAGTGCCTTAGAAAGATTAATTTTGTAGCGATATGCAGTATAGGGTGGACTTGTATCACCATTGTGATGCTATTGTGGTTACCCACAAACAGAAACATGTGCTTGAGTCAGTGTAATGATAGAATGGAAATTAGAAAATGTGTTCCAGAATTAGAAATATCAAGACTTGATGACTGGGTGTGGAGAGTGAAAAAAAGACATATTATGGGCATATTTCTGTCTTTATGACATTTGTATCAAAAATACACCTCCCTTCATCTAAAAGTATTTATTTAATAAATATTGTTGAAGAAAACCTGTGTTGGTTTTAGGGACATAACAGCAGAGAACCCACGCATGCTCCTACGTTATTGGACCAGCCTGTGGATAGTAATGGCATTATTAAGTGTTAACATGAATCAATGAGAAATCACAACCAATAAAGTTGCTCTAAAGCGAGCACACCTAGCACCAGTGCTTTGGTTTCTTATATCATTCTCCAATAAAAGGAACCAAGGTTCCTTGGAGAAATGACTCCCAGAATCAGGGCAGAAAATACACAAGATAAGCATAGCATATGCTGTAGCCCCAGAAACCAAGGAACTGTACCCAAGAAAACATACTTTGTCATCACCAGGTTGTGTCAACTTGAGAAGTCCAGAAGCTTAACTGAATGACTCAGCAGCTCTACATTTGGGGTGGACAGGACCAGCCAGAGCTCTAGGATGCTGTCCATTGTGTCAATTTGAGGTCAGAAGTATAACTAAGTGATTCAGCAGGGGTCCAGGGACCCTACTTTGTAAATGTCCTCAGTTTGTTCAAGAGGAGGGCACGCAGATAGTGTGAGTGCTACATCCAACCAAGGAGCATAGCCTGTTTACAGCACAAGGGAGGAGAAGAGACTTGCTCTTTACCTCTTTTACTCTTGCTGCTTTTGCTGTCTTCTTCCACCTTGAACTGTTACTCTTCTGCCATGCCACTCAGCTTTGGAGCCAGCTGATTATGGACTGAAATCTCCACAAACTGTGAGCTAAATAAACCTTTCCTTCCTTAATTTGGGGCATCAGGTATTTTGTCACATCAACGAGAGAAAAGGAATCAAGACACTGGGGTATGTCAGAAGGACACAGAAGCAAAATGAAAGTTTCACAGTGGCCAAGGTTAATACAATCAACAAAATAAAATAAGCAATAATGGAAAATAACACAAAGTATAGAATAAATATCTATGAGCCCACAATAATATAAATAGACAAGTGAACAAATTATTAGGAAAAAAGAGACAGCATACTGTACAAGAGAATTCTAGTAAGTTATATAAATCCTCCACCCTAAAGGAAGTACAGCCTAATGCCCACTCCTTAAGTGTAGATGATACACAGTGACTTTCTTCCAAATAATACAGTATGGAAAGGAGAACAAAAGAGTAATTTTATAGTACAAAAAACATAATAAACACTGTAGTCAGGCAATCAAGGTCAGCATCAACAGTTACAAATCATTGCAGATAAGATGTTACCTCGATATAATGCAGTGACAATACTGTATTTCTATGATTCTCCTCCCAAAATACAAAACTCCAGTCTAATGTGAAAAATATCAGGCAAATCCCAAAGACAGATGGACATTCTATAGACTGCCTAACTAGTATTCCTCAAAACTGTCAGGGTCACTAAAGACAAGGTAGGATCTAAACATAGACTGAATCCACTGAAACTGTGTCAAAATAAACCTCTCCTCCTGCAAGACAGTTTTCAAGCACAATAAGTTCAGGTATTCTGTGTTTACATAATAGCTGAGATCACTTAAGATCTCTCATTCAAGGCCCTAAAGATAAAGGTGAGAAGTTCTCGATGTGTGAATGGCATGCCTTTTTCCAGACAGGCTGCATGGAAGGAGAAGAGATGAGGACTAAAAGAAGAAAGGACTAAAGGGGAATGGCAACATTTAGGAAAAGGAGGACTCCATGCAGGAGAGAGCAATAACTCTAGATGAATAGTGTGATGTTATCCACAGAAAGAGAAAAACAGCCTATTGAAGTCGCCGAGTGAATGAAGATCAAAGAAATTTCTGGACTTCGTTCAAGCTTTGGAGATAACCACTTTGAAGAGAGATAGTGGTGGTCATAACTTTACTGTTGTGACTTCAAGGAGGAGTGAGACTAAAGTACTTCTTAAAATTTTCATTAACCTATGTTTGCAGTGTATAAATGATCACATTCCTTGTGGGGAGTTGGCACATAACACATAGCATAACACATTTGCTTTCTTTTTTATCCCCTTTCCCCTTCCCTCTGTCCCCCTACTTCCATCTCTAGGTCCTTTTGCCATGTGTAAAAGATTTCTCTCCCTGTTTCCTATTATCTACCTTTTATTTTGCTATTTAATTTCTCTATATGGTATCTCATACTAGAGAAACCATATAACATTTAAGCACGTGTATCTGATTTACTTCACTTAGGATTATGGTCTCAAGGTATATGATTAGATTTTTTTTAAAGTTTGGTGATGAAGAGAAGTAGAAGGTGAAGAAAATCAATGGTCAGGAATGGAAACTCAAAGAAAATTGAAGCGACAAGTGACAGAAGGGATAAGACAGGGAATAAAGTCTTCGCAGGCACCAGACTTACATTTATTAAGCATGGCCATGTTTGATAGTTATGTCTCGCCAACATAATGGGCTTCAGTAACTGACTTACCCTGCACTTCGTCTGCAGTTTGGCTGTGGAATGGGTGGGGCTTGTGATAAATGGGAAGGATAAACAAATCGGAATTCTGCTTGGGGCTTGCCCCATACCAACAATTACTATGGACATAATACAGCTACTCAAAGTGATGTTTTCAAAAGAATAAGTATCCTGTCCAAAGTCAGTCCTATCTCCAATTCAGGCAATAAAGAGGCAACTTTGGAATCTATTTCAGTCTTGTTCTTTGAGTGATGATGAGTTGGTTGGGTAATGTCATGATGTGAAATCCAGCAAAATTATCATTCTTTGTTCAAAGGGATTTTAGCTTGTTTTGTTTTGTTTAAGTTCAACACACATGAAGGTATGGACAGCTGTTTTGAGGAGAATGAGAGATACTATGACAGCCATTCTCGGCTTCCCTATTGTCTGGTCTTGAAGACCTGAAACGCCCTCCTCGTCCTGCTCAGATCAATTCCATACTAGGTCGTTTCATGTGAATTCCCTGTAAAAGACAAGATGGACAACTATTTGGAAGAAAACAAGAGTCAATACGATAGAGAGTGAATATCTCCATTTGTCTAGTTTTGGAATTTATGTACCTTACAGTGCTTTCTTGTGATCTGCTTTGTTCTGTTTTGTTGTGTTTAATTTTACCCTTTTGATACAATTGAATGTATATTTGAGTGGGTAAGATGGATGACCATATTGTTGGGTTTTTTTTGTCGATCGTGGAGCAGAACTGTTAACAGTCGTCTCACTGTTTGAATGTCTACTTTACATGTTTTAACTTTATAATTTGAACAACTATTTCCAAGAAGTCAGTATGTAATTTGTCAAGTAATAATCTCTTAGGTTTTTTTGTTGTTGTTCTTTTCCTTTTTTCCTTGGAATTCTGTATTGTTGCTACCCTTTATTCTGTTTTTTTTTTCTTTCTTCTCTTTAAATAAAATTTAAAAAATTTTTGGGTCAGCCTTCAGCGGAGAGTCAAGCTTTGATTTTGGTTCCCTCCTAGGCATGACCATCAATCCAAAGTACCTCAGACCAACTTTTTTTACAACCTGACCTCACTAGTTCCGTGCCTAAGTTTCATATCACTAAGAACATAGGTTCCCTAGCTTCCCAGCCCACTGCATTCCCACTGGGTAGGAGACTAGAGGACCATGTCTTTCAAGCTGACTTGTAATGAGGAAAGGTCAGTATAAGAATAAGTAACTACATGTACCTACCTGTGATGTTATTGTGGGAGGCTCATGGCTCCAGGGTTGGGGTAGTTCCATCCAGTAAAACTGCCGAGGGGTCACGACAATGTTTGTAAAAAGCAGATGAGTTGAGTTTTCATCTATGTTCCATTAATTGAGGAAAACAGATTCATTCATTCAGCCAACTGACAACGTTTACTGAGGACCTCTTATGTGTCAGGAATTTGGAAGCACAGAGCACATAGTGGGTGAGGAAGGCAGAAGTGACGCTGGCTCTCAGGAACTATAGCATCTGTGTAGCCTGTACACTGGTGAAGTATCCCATATTATAATCACAGCACGAGGGCTCAGAGACCAAAGCCACTCCATGGCGGATTGGGTAAGAGTGCCTTCCTTACCATTACCTTTCTCCCTTTACTACTTCTGTATGTCATCTCTTCATTTCTTCATTCTTTTGCTTCCCAAATATTTCCTGAGTGTCTGCCAAGTGTCAGGTACTGGAGATATAAAATCAAGGAAGTCAGCAGCTTGGCTCTATAGAGTTTGCATTCAGATGGAGAAGATAATCAAGTAAATGAATACTCATACCTAGATAACTCAGAGAATGGGGAGCGCCATAATGTCACAAGCAACATCCCTTTTGGCATTGTGCTCATAGCCCTGGAGTTACATGAGTCTAGCTGATTCAGAGAATATGTCTTTGAGGAAATGGCATTTAATTAGAGATTAACAAACAAGAAGGAGCCAGTCACCCAACCATCAAGAAGGCAGAGCTTTCTGAGAAGTGGAAAAGCAAAGTTCCAAGAGCCAAAAAAGGGACCCAGCTTGGGCTCTTGAAGGGAAAAAGGAAAGAAAGCCCATGAAATTGGCATATAGAGGATGAGGACAGAGCAGAATCAGATGAGGTTAGCGTGGCGAGAGGACTAGATCACTGGGAGACTGGGAGGTCAGATAAGGAGGGTACATTTTATTCACCCTGCAGCAGGCAACCAAGGGACATTTTTGAGCAGGAAAGTGCGGGGGGTTGCATTTTTAAATCATTTTAAGTTGAGCCCATTCCTTGGCTATTAAGGATAGTACTGCTATAAACATGTAGGAGTAGGTGTCCCTTCTCCATACTGATTTGCTCTCCTGTGGATTTATACTCAGAAGTGAGACTGTTGGATGGTGCAGTGGCCCTGCTTCTGCACCCCTCCATGCTAGCTGTTCTCATTTACATTCCCGCCAGCAGCAGTAAGAGTTCACTTTGCTCTGATTCTTGCCAACAATTTTGTCCTTAAATGTCCATTACTAAATGAGTAGTTGAAGAAAATGGTATGTGTATACACAGAAGAGTACTGTTGAGCCATTAGAAGGTGGGCCGGGGATATAGCTCAGTGGTAGAATGAGTACTTAGCATCCACTAGCCTCTGGCTTCAATTCCCAGCATCGCCTAAACAAAAACAAAGAAATGTGACATCTTGCAATTTGCAGTAACATGGAAGGACATTATGTTATGTTGACTAAATCGTGCACAAAAAGCCAAACTGCATGATCTCACTGATGTGAATTACAAAAACAAGTTGAACTCATAGAAGCTAAGAGTAGAAGTGTGCTTACTAGAGGCTGGCGAGATTAAGACAGAGCGGGAGTGGGGAGAGGTTTGACAATGGGTGCTAAGTTAAAGTTAGTTAGAGAGTTCTGGGGCACTACTGCATGGTAGGGTGACCATAGATAACAATAATGTTCTGTGCATTTCAAAAAGCTGGAAGAAAGGGATTTTGAATGGTTTCACCATAAAGAAATAATAAATGTTTGAGGTGATGGACATGCTAATTACTCTGCTTTGATCATTACACAACGTAGAAAAAATCAAAACATCATATTGTACCTCATGAATATGTCAATCAAGAAGATTAAAATAATGGCTGGGTGTGGCAGTGCACACCCACTTTGCCATCCCAGTTGTTCTTGGGAAGCTGAAGTGAGAGGATCGCTTGAGCCCACTTTACAACCAGCCTGGGTAGCGCAGAGAGACCATGGCAAAACAACAGCAAAAATGCATAGCAAGACAAATGAACAAGAAGAAAGAAAGGAAGGAAGAAAAGCAATCAAATAGAAACTTAAGAAGGAGCAAAGAGAGGCAAAAGAAGAAGCAAGAAGACAGATGGGAACTGAGTGTGGCCTTAATGCTAACATAGCTCGGTCGGGGGCTGTCACCCACTCCGAGGCCTCCCCTCTGCCTCCTCCCCAGTGAGCCTGCTGCTACCTGTGAGCACGCAGCATGAGCTGCTTCCTCCCAAGGTCCCTCCTGTCCCGCAAGAGCTGAGAAGGCCTATGTGAAAAGAGATAAATAAGGTGGGGGGCTCACAGTCACTCTGACCTTGGCTTCTGCTCCCCATTTGTGCCCTGCCAGGAACATTTTGGTGTTGTTGGGCTAAAAAGACACCAGCCAAGGCAACCTCCTCCCCTGATCTCTTTGGGCAGAAAGGTCTGGGGTCCCTTCTCTCCTGCCCCCCCACCACAGTGTATAAGAGTGTAGCCTGGCAGATTGGCAGCTTCTGCCCATGCAGAGGACCTTTGTGGACAAGGCCCAGAGCGAGAGCTGCACATCTCTCCTCTTACTGCTTGCTGTTTGCCACACCAGTCTATGAGGCCCTTTGTCTGACTCTCCCCAACAGGAAGACAGGAAAGAGGCCCAGGGAGAGGCTGGGCTATGCCCCAGGCCACGTTCAGAGGTGGAAGCAAAGCCAGGATCTGAGGCCAGATTTCCAGGCTGCAACCTCATGATTTTCCATCCCACGGCGCTGCCAGCCCATTCCGAGAGAGAAATCAAGGTCTAAGAATGACTTTGGAGCAGGAAACCACAACTGGCTTGCCAAACCCACTTTCTCAGCAGAATAAACCCCTTTCATTCTCCTGCCACCTCGGCAATGTTCATGCCTTCCCACCTCTGGGCCCAGATTCCACTCTGGTGCCTTTGGAAATGTGGTGAGCCCTGGCCCAGGAGGAGCTGGGCACATTGCACAAAAGAAGATGCAACTAGGCTTCCAGACGGTGGTTCAGACGTGCCAGGATAGAAACTGGGTGTGCAAGACGATAACCTGCCACTACCCAACACTTTCGTGCCTCTCAAGTGACTATGGAAGCCGAAATTGCATCACCACCTTCACAGCCGTCTGCAGATGGATGAGGTATCCACTCAAGACTAAAAGTTAGGGGAGTCTAATGCAAACCACTGCTCCCCTCAGTGTGGGGAAATTTCTCTCCCATCCCTGGGCCTGAATCCTCTGATCTGTAACATGAATGGCCCCTGACTGAGAACCTTCCAGCAATGCTGCTCTGCAGACTCCGTGAGGAATGGCAGTACTGGCCACAGACAGGAAGCTGGCATGCTGGGTCCTGAGCTCTGGAAAGTGTTAGGACTGTGAACAAGACCACCACAGTGGCACCTGTATTCGTGCAACACACCCTTGTGCCCACCTCCGCCTCAGGCTGGGAGCCAGTGGGCCTGTGAGTAGGAGGAGAGGAATCCAGCCCGCAGAGCAAGAAATGGTTCTGAGGTGTTGTCCCAGGCATGTAACTGTCTCTTACTGAGCCTTGATCTGGACCCCAGCTTGAAAAGCTGGAAAGGGTGAAGAGAGGATTGTGAGAAAGTGGAGATTCAAGGCAGCTGCCATCCAAGCTGAATTCTCAGACAAGAACCAATTTGTTTAAAGGGGCTACTTAAAACATTTTACTTTGTGATTCGTATCTCCAAGTCCTTCTGTGAAACTTTCAGTAAAATTGCCACATTAACTTGCTATGGCTTGTAGCTAGATGTCCCCCCAAAGCCCTATGCACTCACAAATGTAGCTTTTTGGAGGCAACTGGATCTGGTGTGTGATGCTGGGATTAAGAGTGCCCTACCCCGGTGTGACGGTTGCCTACTCAAAGGGCAGGTAGCCTGGAAGACACAGAAGCCTAGATTAGAAACGTTATTCCTGAGTCCCATTCGTAGTAAAGAACAAGTCATTTCCTTTTTGCTCCCTTTTACAGTGGCCTCCCACCCCTCGAAAAATAGGAAAGCATTGTTTCTGAGCATTGGTGGCAGGTGAGCTGAGCCAGGAGTCCCCTCTCCTTGTTTCTATCGCCATCCCCTGCCCACCGTGGCCACTGATGACCATGATGGTTGGGACATGCATGGGTGATCCGGAGCATGTATCTGGTGACTTGTGAAGAAAGGCTCTTGCCCTCAAGTGTGCCAGCGGGCTCCCGCTTTGTGTCCCCAAGAGTCTTAACTAACCTCAAGCCAAGTGGAAGGCACACTCCAGAGGCAGTGGATGTACCCCAACCATTTGGCCTCAGTGCCTCACAGCAAACAAAGCCATCAGGGCCCATCAACACATGCCAACTTCAGAGCCCGAAGAACCAAGACAACATGAGCTAGCAGTGCATGGGAACCGGCCCTGCTCTGCCATACCCTTGCCTCTGGGATATGTTTCCAGAAGGGTACTACCTGGCCCTGGGCCCTTTCAATGCTCCTCATGCAGCTGCATCTCATATGCCAGCTACACCAGTGTTCTGGGTACTTGGCCTTCCCAGCTCCACTTCCTGGTTGCCCATATGCTGCTCCGATGGTCCCTGGACCTACCATGTATGGGTGTATAAGCCCTGCACACCCAGGCAGTGCAGGGCCCAACACAGGCTGGAAAGGGGAGAATGGAGAAGCTGCTATGCACAGCACTGGGAAGCAGACTACAGGCTTTCACACACTGCCTGCCAGGCTGCTAGAGAGCCTTCCTCCCTCTGCGTAGGACGAAAGTGGAAGGTCTGAAGGGGCCTCTGGCAGCAACAGAGACAGGAAGCAGCAAAGGATTGTGCACGTAGAAGCTCTGCATGTAGAAACTGGATGCACATAGAAGCAGTATGAGAAGAGAGGACCATGGGAGAGATAGGGAGAAAGAGACAAAATTTCAAAGCAGAGGCCTCCCATGCTGCCCAAGGACACTCAGCCTGCTCGCTCTCTGGTTTTGCCCATGGAGATTGTCCTGCAGACCCACGGCCAGCACCAGACTTGGGTCCTTTTGCCCCTTGATGATGGTAGTCTCAGCCTCTCTCTGCAGAGAGCTTACAGGTACCCACAGGGCCCAGGATGGCCATGCCAAGCTCACCAGGCAGCCATTGAGCTGAAGTGACAGCCAGAAAAGCAGCTGCCATAACCTCTCCCCTTGAAGACAGCTGTGCTTCCCAAACGGGGTGTGATGTCATCCCCCAGGCATCTGGGATGGGATTTCAGGGCCCCCTCCATTCCCCTTTCACTGCCCTGAGAGCCCCTCCATCCAGCAATTACATCTGATCCTCATTCCTGTCACCCCACAGCCCGTCCCCCTGAGCCTGGCTCTGACTATACGACAGCCCGAGGTCTACAAAGAGGCCAGAGTCCAAGAAAGCTGTGAAGATGAAGTGTGAAGTCACCACCATGGCTGTGGGTCAGATCACTGATTCTTGGATGGGCAGCCTTCCCTCCGGGACACAGTTGTTTGCCAGGGCTGGGGCTGGGGTTGATGTGAAAACTGTATGTCATCCAAATGAGAGTCGGCTGGCTTCCTCCATCCCCAAAGAATGTGCAAGGGCCTTCTGAGGAAGCGTGGAGCTCTCCAAAATGCTCCCGCGCCCACACCGGCTTTGCAACACATTGCCTTTCCTCTTCCCTTCTCCCCTTTCTCCTTCCCCTGCTATCGGCCTATCCTGTTTTGCATATATATTGACTTCCTCCGTTTTACCAGCAATATAAGTTCATTAAGAATCATTTAAAACAATCCAAATAAGTGAAAATGTCATTCACCTTCCAAGCACCCGAAGAGCCATAGTTAATATTTTGAAATGCTTTCTTCCAATATTGTCTCTAATCTTTCTGAGAAGTGAAGGGTTTTTGTGTGTTTGCTTTATTTCAACTGCTTAGCGACAACTGACAACCGGGTGAAAAGCGGGGAACAGAACGAGACAATGTAAATGTCAGGAGAGCTGCCCTGGAGTCCCAGCTGCTCTGCCAGTGTGCTCTGTGGCTCGGGGTATAGCATACAGCTTCCCTGGGCTTCAGTTTCCCCACCTGTACAATGGGGCATTGGATTAGATGAGTTCCAAGGTTTCTTCCAACGTGGTGATGCTTTGAATCTGTCAGGGGGTAGGGAATGTGTCCAGGAGCTGGCGTTAGTTGAACTGAGATTTCAAAAGCTTTGTTAATAGGATTGGGAAAGAGCATTTAAATTACTTTTGTTAATAGGTTTGGAAGGGGACATTCTAACGTTGAAGAAAAGGTGGTTGCAAAGACAGAGTTTGGAAACAACAGATGTCCTTGGAGGACAGAGGAAGCATCAGTGGGAGAAGCAACTGGGACCAGACACCTGGAAGCCCTTCAGTTGAAGCCCCTCTGGGACCAAGATGAGTCCCAACATAGGGTATCTATAGGCCTGTTGGTAGAGAGAAGAAGGTAAGAGATGACCGGGGGACAAAGTGAGCTGTTGCCCATCCAAGTGTGAGATGTCAGGGCTGATCTGGTCTGGCTGGCCAAGTGGAATCCCAACGGGCTAGAGCCAAGAGCCCAAGGAACCCCCCATTTGCAGGCACAGTACATATCTACAGGGAAAGAATTCAAAAGAAGCTGAAATGAGAAAGAAGGAGTGAAGCTCCAATAAACAAATACAGTGGTACCTCAGTTCACGACCTTAATGCATTCCACGGCTCTGGCAAAGATGGCCATGTGCTTGTTCATGCAGGTAAGACGTCTGTGGTCATGTTCACCACCCAATGCGGAGTTTATTAACAAAAACCAAATTTCGCCCAATGCACCTGTTGGCCAACAGGACTGTACATCAACAAAAGCCTATGTGAGCCGAGGTACCATTCTACCATAACTGAATGACAGGGAGACATACCAAAAGAGTGACCAGGTGACCCAGGCACAGAGCTCAGATTACCCTGCCAAGGCCACCAGCCTAGCTCCCGTGGCTTCCGTGCTAACCTAGACACACTAACGGACGGAGCTGAAGATGTCTAAAGAGACAGCCAAACTTCTGCGGTTAGGAGGTGGTTGGAGCAGCGCTCTGAGTGTTCGTTCTCCTCCCTGTTCACTAAGCAGCTCTTCAGAAGGGCTGGGCCGCCAGTCCTACGCAAGGGTGCCAGCCAAGCTCCTGACCTCCCTGCCAAGAATCACATTTTCAACATGAACATGAGAAACACTGTAGTGTTGCTCAATAATTTGCACAATTTAAAGAAGTTTTGAGGCAGTGACAATGCTCTGGTTACTGCCTCAGGGTACGCAGTGTCTTAACAATTTGCCTTCAAACAAATGTTATCTGTGTAGAAGAAAATGTAGTCTGCATTTCCATTGATCCATAACACTTTATTATCACAAAATATTATGAGGGAATTTCAGGGTTGAACTGGAATTTGAAAGCCAATTAGTCCAGAATCATTATTACCATGATTTAAAGAAGTAATCATAAATATTATTGGGTTCAGTTTTCCTAGAAACAGACAGTTATCTAAATGCAAGTGAATCCCCACACATCATCTCCTACTGTTTTAGACACTAAGCAAACTCCATAGCAAGGCTTAAGTCAAACGGCCAGTAGTCCCTGAGAACCTTAAGAAATTTTGCATCCAGTTCATTCCCCCAAAAGTTCATGTGTTTTGAGGTGGAGATTTTTGCAAGAGTATCGGACCACTGGGGCAGTAACCTCACCAATGGACTAACCCATGAATGATTTCATTGAATGGGCTCTTGGGAAGAGGTCCCATAATGTTTCTGCCACACCATAGGCCTAAAGCAATGGAACCACCAACTATGGACTGGAACCTCTAGAACTGTGAGCTAAAATGATCTCTTTCCCTTTTAAGATGTGCATACCAGACGCTTCTTCCCAGCAACGGAATGGTGGCTAATGCAATTGGCTGTATGTTCAGCTAAATAAACCTTCCAGACGGGTTGGCTAATTTGGTAGACAAGCTTGTGTGCCACACCTGAGAATTCTTTCCATCCCAGAGGTATTTGCCAGGGCTCCTTGGTCCTTCTCCTTCCTCTTATCTAATGAAAATACAAAAGGAAGGAGAAACGTGGACGTTCATCATAACCCTAACCCTAACTGTGTTTTTGAAGGTGTACATGCTACCTCTGCTAGCTTCTGAAATTTTGAACATGTGTCCCTAAGTAAGGAGCGCTCTAGCATCTAGAAACAGCTTTGATTCTATTTCCCACACACCTACTGTGAAAGGCAGAGCCTCATGGATCGCATACCCCGCTAACTTCCCTTTTTTGTTTTGCCTCAGCTAATGTCAAGAAAAGCCAGTTACATCACCGGAAACTCTATCAGTGGCCATCCTGGCATCCTTCCTCAGCAGGAGATTCAGGGTTGTTAAGGCAGACCCAGAAAACATAGACATGCACTTGTGAGTATAGGGAGCCTAGAGATGGCCCAAGCGGTGGTGGCAGAAGTAATGCAATGGCAGTGGTAAGACCGGGAGGGCTGAGTGAGACCCTGCATTCTAGGGTCACTAGGGGGACCTCTGCTTTCTCAGAAGGTCCTTAACCCTGTCCCTAGCTTGCTGCCTTCTTCCTTTCAAATGCAGCACAGCACACTGCAGAACCTTGGAGCAGCATAAACTTTTTATGATGACCTTTACAGCACCTTCATTACCAGCTCCCTTCATTATTTAGCTGCCCACCCCAAAAGCCCTTCTGTTAACACAGGCAACGTATCTCTCTTTGCCTCTGTCACTGTGCCTGCAGCTCAGGCTGCAGATTAAATAAGTGTCATCATTCTGATGAACGGCCTCTGCAGCAGAGACAGAAATACTGAGCCACCCCAGAGCCGGTGACAGCTCATCTGGCTGGGCCATCCCTCTGTGGGAGCCCAAACCCTGGAGAACTCAGGCTGAGATCTGGGGCAATGGGCCTAAGCTCAGCTTGTGGCTCGTGAGTTCTGCAGAGCAGCCCAGGAGGAAGGATGGCGGGGAAGCTGCGGATACCCTGGGCCAGCAGCCCTCATAGTGTTCTCTAGTGAGTGAGCCTTCGTGATGCCAGGCCAGGCTTGCAGCCTGCGCAAGACCAGAAGTGAAGGTGCAAAGAAGAGGGTGGGGGCCCTTGGCCGCCTCTGCCCTGGACCCGGAACAAACACCCCC
>PVJX010011476.1:0-53462 GCA_004027295.1 Dolichotis patagonum | reverse complement strand
AAAAAAAAAAAAAAAAAAAAAAAAAAAAAAAAAAAACTACAAAAGAAAAGTCAGGAGAATGGCTTATCCTGGGCCTATTTGACCACAACCTTCCCAGAATCTGGAATCAGATTTTTATTTTTTTATTTATTTATTTATTTATTTTTTTATCGGTACCAGGGATCAAACTCACGACTGCCTGCTCGCAAGGCAGGCGCTTATGCCGCTGAGCTAAATCCCCAGCCCCTGGAATCAGATTTAAAAGAGGTTTTCCTCTTTGCTCAGTTCTTCAGGGCATCATAGAGAAAAACTAATCTGGTTTTTTTCATTCATTAGTAAATCTTTATTGACTGTTTATTGTGTGCTAGGCCTTGCTCTAGGCTCTGGGGATATATTCATGAACAAAGAAAAGAACTCTGCTCTTGTGGAGTTTACTCTCTAGATAGGGATGGGATCGGCAATACAGTTACATAAATCCAACCATACCTATTGGCAAAAAGATACACATATTTACAATTATTAATACTAGAAAAGTCAGCCAGGTGTGGTGGTACAGGCCTATAATCCCAGAGCTCAAAAAGTTAGGAAGGAGGATTCTCGAGAGTTTGAGACCAGCTACAAAGTGTTACAAAGTGAGCTCAAGGCCAACCTGAACTGTATAGGGAGACCCTGTCTCAAAAAAAAAAAAAAAGAAAAGAAAAGAAAAGTCTACTGGTAGTATGCCATTTTACTGTACATTGTACTTACTATTTGCATGATATATTCAGGCATACACATCACTCCACAGGGAATAAGACTGTTAGAGGGAACTTTACTGGCCATGTAAAAGATTTTAAAGGATCGCTTTGAATGTGCTTAATTTTGTCCTTTAGCAGTCTTTAAAATCTAACCACCTTATATGTTGTGACTTGACTGTGCCAAAATGAAGTGTCTGTGATTGCTGGGCAAAAGGATTTGAGTATGAGAACATGATGAATTCATGTCTGATCTACCTGGTCTGGTAACAGAAAAAGACACAACATACCCACAATCAGTCGATTGCTGGTTTTTTTTTTTTTTTTTTTTTTTTGTCTTTTTGAGACAGGATTTCACTATGCAGTCCAGGCTGGCCTTGAACTCACTTTGTAGCCCAGGCTACCTTTGAATTTGAAGTGATCCTGCCTCAGCCTCCAGAGTGCTGGGATTACATGTGTGAGCCATCATGCCCAGCTCTCATTAGATATTTGAGATATTGAGATATTTTGTTCCACGAAACTCAGGTAATGTACCCCAATTTGATCCAGAGGATGCACAGGTTCTGTTACCTGTCATATGGTATTGGTTGACACAGAAGGTGGCTAAGCACTATATCTGTGTACTTGGGTCTGGAGATACACAAACTCACAGTACTTATGATTTGCTGGCGGACTCCTGGCTGACTGATTATGGGTAGCTGGGCACAGATAACTCCCATAATTTCTGGTACCTGAGGAGAAAAAATAAATTACTAAAACCTTAATCCTGTGGGACATTAATGATTTCTGAGGATACTGTAGCTATTCCTGAAAAATCCTAGGGGGTGATTTTTAAACAACGTTTTTACTTTGAAAAAGGTTTTTTAAAAAAAGGTATAGTTCAAAAAAACAAAAAAGCTGGGTATGGTGGTGCACTCCTGTAATCCCAGCACTTGGGAGGCTGAGGCAGGAGAATTGTTTGCGATGAGACCAGCCTAGGTTACAAAGTGAGCCCAAGGCCAGCCTGAACTGCATAGCGAGATCCTGTCTCGAAAGACAAAATTAAATTAAATTAAATTAAATTAAATTTTTAAAAAAGGTGTAGTTCAGTGGTAGACTGCTTGCTTAGCATGTACAAGGATCTGGGTTTAATCCCCACCACCAAATGTTTATAAACAAAACTACTTAAGATCTGTATCTGTAGGTATGAATATATACACAAATAGATTCAGATTCTGATATGGTGGTGCATTCCTGTAATCAAGCATTCTGAGAGGCTGAGGCAGGAGGATCATAAATTCAAACCCAGCCTGGCTAACTCAGTAATTTAATGAGACCCTCTCTAAAAATAAAAAATAAAAAATAAAAAAGAGCTGGGGATATAGCTTAGTGAGAATGTCTTGGGATATATATATATATATATATATATATATATATATATATATTTAGTGTGGTACTGGCAATTGAACCCAAGATTGGGTTCAATTGCCAGTACCACACTAAGTAAATAAATAAATTTGGAAGGATGTAAAATCAAAAGTGTTAAAGGTATATCTTTGAGTGATGGGACATTTTCCCCTGACTTTTTGCTCGATAATTACTTATTGATTTTATTTTATTTTTGGGGGATTTAGCTCAGTGGCATAAGTGCCTGCCTTGCAAGTGTGTGGTCGTGAGTTCAATCCCTGGTACCAATAAAAAAAAAAACTAACATGATTGTATTTTTTTCTTTGTTTTTTTCATGATTGTATTTTTTTTTCTTTTTTAAAAAATTTTATTTAAAGAGAAAAAGAAGCAAAACAGAAAAAAAGGGTAGAAATACAGAATTTCAAAAAAAAAGGTAAGAAATCACTAGTTGATAAATTACATATTGTCCTTTTAGAAACAGTTGTTCACGTATTGATTTTATAATAAGGAAAGAAAGACACTGCAATACAAAGTTTTTTCTTCACTCTGAGCCTGACTATGGCAGAGAAGTCCTCATTTACCTTCCTCTAGGACATGACTACAAGATCAAGTAAGGGAAACAGGAGCCATGGGATTTTGGTCCACTTCTTTGCTTGGACCCCTCTTCCAGCAGATTCACAGCTCGGTGGAGCTGTCAGCTCCCTGAGAGGCAGCTCTCAACCTCCTCACAGAAAATGGCTGCCACGACTACGTGCCAGAAACTGGGATAAAGCTTAGACAGGTGATTGAACTCTGGCTAATGAAACATGAGCGATAGATCTACTGGGAGCTTTTGAGAAAGATGTTCTTCCCTTAATAAAGGGGCGGGGGGAGGAAGCCAACATCCTTCTTCTTTCTGGACAGTCTATTCTAGTCATAAGATCTCAAGTTGCTATGACTACTTTACAGCCACACGAATAAGAAGAGTAAAAAGAAAAGCCTTTGAGTCTTGAATAACATTGTTGAATTACTGAACCCATTCTGGAAAACGTAAAATATTATATGTCCAAACTTCTAATATGTTTGTATTTATTATGTAATTTAATATATTTTAATAAGGATACATATTAATGTAAACATGTATTATATACAGTAGTAAATCCTTTGGTTAAATCTCTCACAGTAGGCCTTTTTAGCCACTGAAAGCACCCAAATCATGCAAGTTTCCATCTTACCCTGCTCTTTTTATACTGTTCCTTTTATGGCTTTTTTAAAAATCTTTTTTCTTTTGCAGTACTCTAGGGGTTGAACCCAGGGTCTTCCCACTGAGTTACTTCTCTAGCCCTTTCTTTTTATGTTTTTGTTTTGAGATATTCCTGCTAAATCACTAAGCTGCTCAGACCAGGCTCAAACTCGCAATTCTCCTATCTCAGCCTACCAGATTGCCAGGATTACAGGAGTGTGCTACCATGCCAAGCTTCTTTGTTAGTTTGATAAATTAAAAGAATGGGCTCTCAGCCAGGCCTGGTGGCACATGCCTATAACCCCAGCACTTGGGAGGCTGAGGCAAGAGGATGGCTACAAATTTGAGGCCAGCCTGAACAATAAAGTAGGTTCAAGGCCTGCCTGAACTGCATAGAGAGACCTTGCCTCAAAAAGACAAAACAAAAGAAAACAAAACATGGATTCCCATCATTTTGAAATTACATTTTTTAAAAAATGTAAATTTCTTCCGTTCCTTCCATTTTCTTTGCACAGTACCTTTGGCATGCTATGCAAGTATTCTACTACTGAACTGTACCCTAGCCCTTAGTTTTTATTTTTATCAATGCTTATTGAATGGAGAAATGTTTCTGAGCAAAGGGATTAAGGCATTGGTCCTGTCCCCAGTTAATAGCTGTTCTCAGCTGATCAGGAATAGGAGTGCAGAGGTTTTGCTGGCATTTCAAAACCAGACAATGACCACCAAGTTCATACCTTCTCAAATCGGGACTCCGCATTTTTTACCAACGTTAGTAGCAATTCTCCAGCTAATTCCTGGGTGCGAGTATGTTTCAGGTTTTTTAGGCCATTCAGTGTAGTCATTACAAACTGGCAGAGCTCATTTGAGTTGAGGAAAGCTTCAAAGACCTGGAGTGATTTAGAAAAAATGAACTTCTAAAGAATATGTTATGATAGAGCCATGTACAAAAACTAGATTTTTTTGTTTGTTTTGAGATAAACAGATGGAGTCTTGCTATGTGGTTCAGGCTGGACTTGAACTCGCTATGTAGCCCAGGCTGCCTTGCAGTGATCCTCCTACTTCAACATTTTGAGTGCTGGGATTACAGCCTCGTGCCACCAGGCTGGGAAAAAACTAGCTTTTAAGTTTGCAATCAGAGACGTGTACAGATGTACAAGGTTTTTTTTACTTCATCTGTTTGAAAGTGAAAACTAGCAGTACTGTGAAAAGTTGGGCAAGGTCTTTTACTGTCTGACTTTTAGAAGCTTCATTATGAGGCTTTTAGAAAGAGTCACAGTTTATAAAAGTAAGACTAAAGGAAAAGTCCTAATAAAAGGGAGACACAGTGTCTGTGGCATCACTAAAATGCCTTGTGAGGAGACAGCATATTAAAAGAATGTGTTATTCTGCTTCTTGTTGCATTTGGGAGTGTATAAAGTAGTTCACATGATTATAATAGATACAATCTATGGGGGGTTTACTATGTGACAGGCATTAAGTAAAGAATTTTCCACATGACATCTCATTTAACCTTTGCAATAACCGAGTTATTCTACTTTCACAGATGAGGAAACTGAAGCTGTGCTGAGAGATTAAATCGCCTGATACTTTTGATCTTACAGATGTACGATCTGTAGGTTTTCCTGCTTCCTTAGTCTCTTACATGCATGGTACTTAGCAGACATGTAAGTATTTGTTGAGTAAAAAAATAACCACATTAATTTAAAAGTGGATGGCTCATAGCTCAACTACTCTCTCTTACAGCTCCTTTTGGTGACATGAGTTTACATTTGTAAGCAGCTGGCACTTAGGGACAGCTAGAGCTAGTCTGAAGAGAAAGCCATATAATGACATAGGACGCCTGGCAGATTGACCTAGGTGCCACATTAAGAGGACAGGTGTTTAGTATTAGGGCTTGAGGGATAAACCAGGAGTTCAAAGCAGCATTCTGTGCCAGTTGTAGTTAAGAAACAAAAACTGAAAGTTACAACCATTTATTGAGTCTCAAACCCAGACACAGGGCCTGTTTCTAGAACAAGGTATACTGCATTCCTGGTTGTTATAGTCTGCAGCCCAATGATACTAGGAAAGGACCCTCCAGTTTTGGGCTGGTCCTGCTGTTTTAACTTAAGAATTCATCTTTGGAAATTTTCTTATATAATTAAGATCCCTGAGGGAACACTCATCATCTGAAAAGACATTTTGCAATTCAAAAATAACTTCTAAGAAAACTATTGATAAACCTATTGCCTTAGCCCCTATTACCTCAGTTACCCCCAGAGTAACTTTTGTGTGCATAAAAAGATATGCAGACTTCCACTTGAAGTGGATGCCTTTGGTGGTACTGCCTCCCTTCTCACTTAAAGTCATACATTTCTCTGTATCGATGTTGCGACCAATTCTACCTATACTTTTTCAGGGTTGCCTATGTGTCTTGAATTCTTTCATCAAGGGCACAAAGGACCAAGGACCTTCACAAGGCACAGTTCCTTGTGGGGCACTATTTTTTTTTTTTTTTTTTTGGTACCGGGGATTGAACTCACAACCTCATGCTTGCCAGGCAGGTGCCACTGAGCTAAATCCCCAGCCCCACAGTTCCTTGTGGCTAAGAATCTGCTTTCCCTGTGACATCTTTTTGGTCCCAGGACCACCCCAAACTGATACAGGTCTCACTGGTTTAGTTTAATAACTAAACTAAAGGGTCAGGTATATGTGTGTCATAAACATGGTTCTTTGTCTCCAAACTTGAATGTGTAGGGAGCACATTTCTGGGCAATCTTATATGTTTAATTTTTAAGAAACTACCAGAACTTTCTCCAAAGTGATTTTTTTCCATTTTCCATTTTCATAAACAGACAAGTGAGATTTCTGATTGCTCCTCACCCTTAACAACATTTAAAGCTGATTTTATGTTTTTAGCCATTCTGATTACCTGAGCAGTTTTGAAGGGATCATGGTACAACTGCTTAGTATCATGGTGCTCTAGAATTTCACAGCACTTTTTCAACCCTCTTCTCAAGCCCTGATGGCTTGTTTTGTCCTGAGTGGTATCTAAGAAGAAAGTATGAACAGCTGTTACTTTCTGGCTTATTTCATTCTTCTTCATTTTAAAAGTCTGGTTGATCGCCAGGTCATAATGCATTCCAAGACTTTAATTAAAAGTGTCTGGGATATGAGTTAATCTGATGGCTGATTTGTTTTTCCTTTCTTATAGAACAATATATACAAAGAGCTGAAGGACAGAAAAAAGAACTTTCTTAAAGAGCACTGAGCTCACTGAGTGATCTGTGAATACAAACAAGACGTGCTTCCACATTTCTCCATTGATGAGGAAATTAAGCTGTCTATGAAGCTTAAATTCTGACAAAAATGTGGTAATTCTGTTATCAGATGTCTTTAGGCAGCTAGCATTTTGTGTTTGTAAAGCCTGTCAGCACTTGAGTAGTGCTGTAATCTATCTGCCTTTTAGCGGAAAAAGTGTTTTTCAATAGAGCTGTCTCTCTTCTCATTGTCTTCCCCCAGTCCTTTAGCAACACATTCCTCTGGCATTCTAAAGGGAAGCTTCTACAAATATCCACTCCTCACTTCAGCTTATATAAAAAAGCTTGAGAAGTAATTGCCTAAAATGAAGTGTGCAGATGCTAACCCTAGGAGGTTAGGGCATGGGTTAGGGTTAGGGTTAGGTTAAGTTGCAATTTGATGAAGGAGGAAGGGAGCAGAGAATGGTCCAAGACGCCGTCTATTTTTTTAAAAAATTTTTAAAGAGAATAAAACCTAACAAAATAAAACAGAAAAATGTCAATCAAAACAAAACAATGGAAGCGGCATAGAACTTCAAAACAGGATAACAGGAAAACAACAATGGCTACCATAATCTTGTTATCTTCAAAATAGTTGTCCATACCATTATGGTGCAATCAAATAAAACAAAACAGAATAAAACCATAAAAAACAGAACATTGAATAAAACAAAACAGTAAGCCAGAACAAAACAAAACAGTGAGAACAATATTGAATTTCAAAAACATGACAGAAGGCTATCCCCTATATTTGCCATATCACACACTGTTATCTTCCTAATAGATGCTCAGACTACCGGCCTTAGGCTTGCTAAGTCAATCAAACAATACAAGCCTGTAGTTGTTTTTGTACCTCAGTTGCTATCAATTCAGCCTGCCCTCCGATTGGGGTGCGGGCTTCCTGATGGGAAGGGAGAATTGCCTTGTCCCTCTTCCTGGGCCCTGGTTTGCCCAGGCACAGTCTAAAGAAGACTCCTTCCTCATCTTCCTCACAATAAAAGCCCTTCACACCTCTGAGCACTGGAAGATAGCGGCTGCAGACAGCAAGAGACTCATATCTTTTGAGCTGGCTTTGAATAAACCTTTTCTATTTCACCAAAATTCTGTCTCCCAAGTTTCTGAGGAGTGTCAGATAGTTTGGATGGTAACCTCCTTGTTTTCTCTCATGTTTACTGTGTCCTCTTATTCCTGGAAACTTCTCTGTTCAAAGTCTTTGAGCCCTTGGAAAAGGATACTATCTCTCCAACTAGAAACTAATTCCTTGGGGAAATAATCTTGTCAGTCTTTTCAGTGACACATCCCTATGACAAAGGGATCTTTGTCAATGTTTGTTGAATCAATAACTAACTATATTTCTGGCTATGAATCTAGGTATGTACTTCTCATACTCAGAGCTGTCCAAAGATGGGATTGCTGCTGGGAAGCTCAGAGCTTCCTTATCTGTAGGGTGAGCAAGCCCAGGAGAGGCACTTACTTGGTGGTGCTGGAGTAAATGAGATTCACACAATGGGGGTGCAAGGTTGGGCATCTTCTAAACTCGCTTCTAGCTGGGGAAGTCACAGATTTGCTCCTTGACCTTAGTTTTCAAACTCCTCATGCTCCTATCTGCTGAATGTCCTTACTCATTCTGTTCCCTCAGCCTGATGTGCTCACTGGTCACGTGGTTAATTTGTCTTTATTCTTGATAACTTCAGAGAGGACTTTTCTGAAATTTTCAACTAGATGTGTTTTTTTGTTTGTTTGTTTCTTTTTTTTTTTTTTTTCCAGTGGTGCTAGGGACTGAACCCAGGGCCTTCACACTGAACTCTATTCCTAGCCCTTCTGTATTTTAGGACAGGGTCTCCCTAAATTGCCCAGGCAGAACTTGAATTTGTGATCTTCCTGGTTCAGCCTCTCAGGGTCCTGAAATTTCTAGGCATGCCCCACCATGCCTGGCTTGTGTACCTTCCTCTTTATGAGCTACTATGAAAAGTCTTTCTAGCTCACAGAGATGGAGGGCACATCTACCCTGAACACGCCTGATCTGGTCTGATCTCAGAAGCTAAGCAGGGTCAGGCCTGGTTGGTGCTTGGATGTAGAGACGGAGGGTGCAAGGAGAGCCGGAGCTTAAGTTATACTAGAAAACTGACTCAGAGCCTCACTGCCTTCAGCAGCGCCTTACACTTCAGCCTCAGGGTGACATGCAGCAGGTAGCGTGTGCCTTCTGCAGCCTCTTCAGCCACCTCTTTCAGTGGGTCTCCACACAGCAGTGCCATCAGAGCTACCAGATGTCCAAGGCTTTGGAATTGCAGTGGAAGCTAATTAAAAAGGAAAAAGAAAAATGCTTTCAGAATGTAAGTGCATTTAGTATCTTAAATTTGAGGTGTTGACAAGTAAGGACACTTACTCTGAACTCAAGAGCAGTACAAAGTCACATGAGGCCCTTAGATCTTTGAGAAGCTAATATTTAACATGTATAGAAACAGTGTATCTAGCAGACAGCATTACATAGGGCAACTGTACCTTAAGTGAAAAACTTGAAAATGAAAAGGCTGTATGCATCATTCCAAGCCAGGTGTGGTGGTCCATGCCTGCAATCCTAGCACTCAGGAGACTGAGGCAGGAGGATTACTGTGAGTTTGAGACCAGCCTGGGTTACATACAAGTTCAAGGCCAGCCTGGACCACATGATGAGCCCCTGTCTGAAACAAAACAAAACAAAGCAAAACAAAAAAAAGAGACACAAATAAAACAAAACACAAACAAAAAAAAAGTTCATTCTAGCACTATTTTTTATAAAACACTCTTTGGAAATAATCAATCAATAATGGTAAAGGGAGGGGCGGGGATATAGCGCAGCAGCATAAGCGCCTGCCTGGCAAGCACAAGGTCATGAGTTTGATCCATGGTATGAAAAAATAAAAAATAAAAGTTATAATAATAACGGTAAAGGGAATTATGGTACAGCCACTCTATAAACGTAGTCTTAGAAACAAAGTGAGGAATTTACAACTCTGGAAAGTGTGTTACTCTTCTAAGGAAAACAGGTGGATGCAAAATGTGATACTGCATTTAATACTATTTTAAATTTTTATGTATTTATTTCCTGTCTAATTATGGAAAAAATGTACAGTAGTGGCAAAAACCATACCATAAAAAGAAATGTAGCCTGTGAGTTTGATATGTAAAATGTTACTTTACATAGTGAAGAAATAGGAAAAATTTAAAATTAAGGCAGAAAGCAGGATGCCTCACATCTGTCATTTCAGCTACTTGAGAGGCTGAGACAGAAAGATTCCAAGTTCAAGGCCAGCCTGGGCAATATAGCAAGATACTGTCTCAATAAGAAAACAATCAGTATCTCACAAATAGACAAACCAACAAAACTAAAACAGAAAAGATCAATTAAGAATTTTGTTAGTGTGCAGAATTTACATCACCATTTGCTCAAAGTAAGCCACGGAGTGGGGCTCTGAACTTTCTTCTGCTAACAGAGGTGCACACAATGTCCTGTACATGATTACCACGGTCCATTAGAAGCCAAGAGCCATGTGAAAGAAGCACAGATTTTCCTTAGACTGAGGCAGAAAGAAATTTCTTCTGTGGCTTTTCAGAAACAAGACACAGAAATACTGTGAACACCAGCATCTATGGCCTTTTTAAAGTACAGAAACATGCAAAGCTTTATGATGTGTTTAATTTGTTGGAACCTTGATTGGCACTGGACATAGAAGCAGTGAACAAAAGAGAACATCTCTATCTCTACTCTAGGAAGTGGTAATCTAATTGAGGAAGCATTAAGTAAATGAAAGAACTAAAATGTATTATATGTCAAATAGTGATAAATATTATGATGAAGAAATGATGAAAAGGGGTAGGAATTGTTACCTTAGAATGGGGACTGAGCCTGAGGATTCTGGGAGAAGAGTATCACAGGATGGGGGAGCAGGTGCTGAGAAGGGGAAAGCTTGGTATTCTTGGGGAACAACAATAGGCCAGAAGGCTGAAACAAAGTAAACAAGTGAAAAAACAGGAGATAGACAGAGAAAGGGATAGAATAGTGTAGCAACTTAAAGAACACTATATGGATTTGAGGCTTTCTTCTGGGTGAGATGGAAAGCCATTAGAGGATTTTCAGCAAGGAAGGGACTTGAGCTCACTAACATTTATTAATTGAGCATGAAGCATGTCGTAGATTTTGTGCAAGGCCCTGAGGACTCTGATGAATAATATAAACATTATCACTAGTGCCATTTACATTCTATTAAAGGAAAACAGCTAGTAAATAAATAATGCAAACAAATCTCTGGCCCTAAGAAGTCCTGGGAGGGGAAAACAGTGATAAGACACACAGCAAGGGCATATCTTTTTGTGGGTAGCAAAAGCTTTTTTGAGGTGGAGACATCTGGATTGAGCACTAGAAAAGGAAGAAGGGCTAGTCATGTGAGGAGCTGAGGAAGGTCATTCCAGGCAGAGGAAGCTGTAAGTACAAAGGACTTGCGATAAGATAGGTAGCCAGCAAGCAGTGTGTTACTGAGTAAAGAGAGACACACAAAACCTTATATTCTAATGGTAGTTGGATTCTTGCAATCCTCCTGCCTCAACTTCTCCAGTGCTGGGATTACACATGTGGGCAATCATACCCAGCTGGCTATAGACAAAAGAGAACTATGTTCCTCATCTATTACTAAGTACTCCTTTAAAGATTTTTACACACACACACACACACACACACACACACACACACACAATTTTGTTTTTTGAGAGACAGATTCTCACTAGGTTGCCTATGTTGTCTAGGCTGGCCTCAAATTTCTGATCTGCTTGCCTCAGCCTCCTGAGTAGTTGGGAATACAGGTATGCACCACTATGTCTGGCATTTTATTATTATATTTTGTGCTCTTTTGAGAATTTGAGAACAGGGACCCAGAGAAATGTACCAAAACTCATTGAACTGTATACTTAAATTGAATAGATTTTCACTATAAATAAATTATAACTCGGGGCCAGGCCAACCCCCCCCCCCCCCGTAAGCCTGCAGCAGCCATGCATCCCAGGAAGAGAACCAAGAAGAAAGCTAACTCCTTCCTGTGAGCCAGAAGTAGTTATGGGCTGAGCCAACTCCTTCCTGTGAACCAGACAGCATGCAGGCTGGTAGACAAGAAGTGCCGAGGCCATCAGCACCCCCATCTCAAGCAACAGGCTGATTTGGAGAAGCACAGGCTGAGATGATAACTACTGAAGTAAAAAAAGCCCTTAATGCCTGTATTGTTTGATTGATTTTGCAGGCCTAAAGCCAATAGTCTGAGCATCTATTTAGAGGATAACAATATGCAGTATAGCAACTATGGGGGATTTCCTTCTGAAGGTGGTAGCCATTGTTAATTTCCTATTACTTTGTTTTAAAGTCCTGTATCATTTTGTTTTGTTTTGTTTTGTTTTGTTTGATTTTATTCTGTTTTGTTTTGTTTTGTTTTGTTTGACTTTATTACATCTGATGGTATGGGCAGCTGTTTTAAAGATAACAAGATATATTATGGTAGTCATTGTTGACCTCCTATTATCTTGTTTTGAAGTCCTGTATTGCTTTCACTGTTTTGTATTGATTGGCTTTATTCTGTTTTATTTTGCTTGGTTTTGTTCTCTTTAAAATAAAAAAAATTATAACTCAATATAAGGGAAGCTCTGGACATTCCTCAGCAAAATCCAGAAGACTGCACCACACAACATTCTGTACACAACTTCTGGATATTCATAGACCCCAATGGTACCCAGGTTAAGAACTCCTTTGTTAGCAACTTTCTCTAGGAAAGAAAATGCTAAGGAAGAACTCCAGGGACAGGGGGAGTCATTTGAAACTCTTCTTTAATTGTACCTAAAATTAGAGGTTTAGGAAGAATAATGTATTGCTGTTATCAGTGTAGTAGGAAGCTAAGCATCGTAGTACAGGCCTGTACTTCCTAGTACTTCGAAGGGTGAGGAAGGAGGATTACTGTAAGTTCAAGGTCATCCTGGCTTATATAAGCGAGTTCAAGGCCAGCCTGATCTATATAGTGAGAACCTATTTTTAAAAAATAGTAGGGGAGTCAGTGACGGTTAGAAGTTACTTGCTTTCCTTCACTAAAAAGGAAAAAAGGGAAATGAGCCAGGCATGGTGGTGCACACCTGTAATCTCAGCACTTGGGAGACTGAGGCAGAAGGACTGCCCTGAGTTCAAGGCCAGCCTGAACTGCATAGTGAGACCTTGTCTCATAAAAAAAAAGGTGGTAGTGAGAATAACATAGCCTGAGGAGCTGAATTTGCTTCAGTGAAGGAGGTGACAAGTTTGGATATATTTTCAATGTAAGAAATAAGAAAGCTAGTAGAATGCTTTTAAATGTGACTGTTAGAACATCCATACCAAGAACAAATTCTCTGAGGAAAATTTTGGCACCAAGATTCAGCATCCCTAGCTCAGCAACTTCTCTTTCACTTTCCAGCCTTATTACTTAGCAGGGAGAAATGATCAATGGAGAACAGAAGTACCACTGGCTAGATCTGCTCAGGGAAGGAGAAAGAGGGAAAAAAGGAATGAACCCAGGAAGAAAGATCTTAGTTTTGAGGAATTCATTTAAGTTGTGGGAGAGGACTGGGAACAACTAAGAAGTTAGAGACTGAGAGAAATGTGATGTTTTAAAAAGAAGTACCACAGCACCATTCTCTTTGAGATGCTGGGAAATAAATTGATTTACTTGATTTATTTGAACTGTGTTTCTTCAAATCCAACCTGCACAGACACTAGGCCACTGCTGGCCTTCAGACATTTTCAGATTATATTTACATATTCATCCATTCAAAAATGCTTACTGCATTATTATGTTCCAGCTCTATGCTAAGCAAGGGGGATATAAGATTAATAAACACCATACCTGTCTCCAGGATGCTCATTTTTTAGGAGACAGATACAGAAATACTGTAGATGTTGTGATACTACATGAGCATGGAGGGAACCCAAAGCCCATAGGGATTCATAAACAAGAAGGGAAGTGGACAGTGGAAGGGTAGCTCTAGATCCTTCTTCCTCGGCCACCAAAGGGCTGCTCACCTTCAGGCAGAGATGTCTGGATAAGCACTTCAGAACTTGGGCCATGCTGGCTGTGGCCCATTCCCGTTCATGGTCTTTGACTGACTGTAACGAGGGACCCATGTGCTGCAAAATATAAAGGGAGGCTACATGGTTTACTAGGAAGACTTGAGGTAACACCTTTATGTTTTCTGTGAAAGAAAATCTAAGGAGAGAAGATTCAGATTACTTCCATGTCTGCAAATATCACCTTAACGATAAACCACTTGAGATGGAGATGAAACTGGCGGGAGGATAAGCAAGACCTAAGGACCTAAGCCAGTGGTAGTGATCCTTTCAGAGATTTCAATGGTAATAAGCAGGCAGCTGCAGCATGTGTGCTATAGGTTCGCCACCACTTATCTAAGTGGTCAGGAGGTCTGGATTCTACTAAGGCTGATTTTCTACATTTATTTCCCTTCATTTCAATTTTTTAATTATTATATTCTTCTGTATGTTTTTAACCCTTTCACATCTTCTTTGGAAAAAAAGAAAATGATGTGCTATTAAAGAACTTCTGGACCAGGTGTGGTGGTACACAACTGTAATCTTAGCACCTTGGAGGTTGAGGCAGGAGGATTGCTGCAAATTTGAGGCCAGCCTGGGCTATAAAGTGAGTCCAAGGCCAGACTAAACTGCATAGTGAAATCTTATCTGGAAAAAAAATTTAAAAAAAGAACTTGTGGATGGAGAAACTATATTTCCCTCAATAATTACACAGACTTACAGCAAACATAACATCCCTAAGTAGAAGCTCATGAAGAAGGTAGCTTCTCAGGTAGAAGAAATGGTAGAAGAAATGGCTAGAAGATCAAACTAGCTGTCAAGCCAGGAGAGTATAAAGTACAACTGGATGAAGGACAGACACCCAGTCTGGCTGGGATGTTAATGTACAAATAGAAGAGGAATGAGAAATAATGCCAAGGTCCATTATAGGCAGGATATCCAACCCATACTTTGGAGCATATGATTAATGACAGCTCAAAGGATTATCCCTTTCTGGTATATCTTCATCTTTAAAAAGTGCACAAACACAGCCAGACACAGTAATACATGCCTATAAAGCCAGACACAGTAATACATGCCTATAATTCCAGTACTTGGGGAGGAAGAGGCAGGAAGAGTAAAAGTTCAAGCCCAGCAAGACCATGTTTCAAAAGTTAAAAAAAAAAAAAAAAAAAAAAAAAGCTGGGGATGCAAGTCAGTCTGCGCAAAGGCCTTGGGTTCAATCCCCAGTACGGGGCAGGGTGGTTGGGGAGGCAAAAAAGCAATGTGCTAGAGCTATAGAGAATGCATGTCAAGGAGCAAATCCCTGTTGATGGAATGGCATAAACTGTAATAGCTACAGGGCAGGAAGTCATTTGTGACCTCTGAGTCCAACCTGGCAGGAAGCTGCCTATTTATTAACTCATGAGGGTGACTATTCCCTTGGTCACTGACTAAAACCTTTCTTCCTTCCCTCCTTCCTCTTCTTCCTCTTCCTTCTTCCTTCCCCTTTCACCTTCTTTTTTTTGTGGTACTGGGGATTGAACCCAGGGCCTTCACACTGAGCTACATTTCCAATCCCTTTTTTAAGATTTTGAGACAGGTTTTCACTTAAATCACCCCAGATGGACTCACAATTTGCAGTCTGACTTCCAGAGTGCTGGCTGTCATTACAGGTGTGCGCCATCAGGCCCGGCTGACTGAAACCAAACTACTATGTAGAAGGGAATAATAATGTAAATAATAATAATGCAATCATTTGATCTATTTATTGGAGGCCATTTATTTAATACTAAGAGTAATTAATATCTCCAACTTAAGCTGAAGACATGAGTCTCTGAGAAAGCAAATCCCATGCAGATTTTATTTTATTTTCTTAATTAATCTTTATTTTAAGAAGAATAAAACCCAACAATACAAAACAGAATAAAGCCAATCAAAACAAAGCAGTAAAAGTGATACATAACTTCAAAATAGGACAATAGATCATCAACAATGGCTACCATAATGTATCTTGTTATCTTCACAATAGTTGTCCATTTCCTCAGACATAATACAATCAAGTAAGACAAAACAGAATAAAACCAATCAAAACAGAGCACTGAATAAACAAAACAATAAATCGGGACAGAACAAGTGAAAATAATATTGGATTTCAAAAACAAAACAGAAGACAATCCCCCATATTTGCCATATTGCATACTGTCATTCTTCTAATAGATGCTTAGACTACTGACTAATGCAAAGTCAATGAAACAATACAAGCATCTAGTTGTTTTTGTACCTTGGTTGCTATCAACTCAGCCTGTCCTCCAACACAGCCGGTTGATGGGGGAGGCATAGGGGAGGGGTGGGGGGATGGCTTGATTCTCAGCCCATGCCAGTTGACTTACGGGAGAGGCAATCTGGCTTCTCTCTTCCTGTGCCCCGCCTGGTTTGCGTAGCTTATGGGAAGATCAAACTAGCTTCTCGATGTGCTCTTTCCACATCCAGTACGGCCTCTGCTGACTCACGGGAACAGCGGGCTGCTCTTAATTTATTTTTTGAGATAAAGTCTCATAATGTAGGTTAGGCTGGCCTTGAATTCACAATGTAGCCCAAACTGGCCTCAAACTCATGGTGATCCTCCTGCCTCAGCCTCCCAATGGCTGCGATTACAGGCATGTGCCACCACTCACGGGTCCACGCAGATTTTATAGCAGAAAGGCTTATGACCAATGAACAGCAGTCAGGATTTGAGCCTAAAGTCTGACTCAAAGCTTATGGATGCTACTCTCAGCTGTTTTTAATTGCCTCCTGCAACTTAATCCTTCCACATTTTCTTTCACTCTCACCAATGACCAGAATCTTCCACTCTCACTGATGACTAGAAAGAGCTTCCCCTTCTTCCCTGATATTTTACCTTAAAAATGGCATCAAATTTTTCCAAATGTGGGTCTTTTACCACAAAACTCTGGAGCATCTCAGAGAATGCCTGGAACGTCTGCCTGTAGAGACACTGAAAAGGCACAGATCAGCAATGCCCCAGTCTACGAAGTTTCTCAAGATTGCATGTTTAAGGTTCTTCTTTTTAAGACTTTACTCAAAGCTGCAAAACCACCACCAAAGTATCTATAGACTGCACATTGCTTGAGGCGAACATCTTCATTTCCAATGGACACCTACGCATTACTGGGGTGATGGTTAACTGAGTCTAACTCCCACTGGGGAACTATGCAAGGGTTATCAAGATACAGTTCTTCAGAAAAGTTGAGTTGCGACTCTGACATCATGAAGCAGAAAGGAATAACTCTTCTTTACTAATTGCTTCAGCAGCCACAGAATAAAATCAGGGTCTCTGTACTTCTTCTTACTCTGCCTGAAAGCTTTCTTCTCCTTCAATTCTTACTCCATCAGAAAGGCTTTCCCAGATTCCCCTGTGCAAGAAGCCCTGGTGCCCCCCAATTGCAGTACACTCTTTCCTCCCTCCCTGCTTTTCTTTTCTTTTCATTTTGTATGTATTGATTTTTTTATAGTGAGGGTTTGAATTCCCTGTTTTACTTTCTTCGTAATACTTAACACTAATTACTAGTGGACATATTTATTTATCAGTGGTTTCTCTCTGCATATGAATGTAAGTTCCACAAACAAGAGTATGTATGTACTTCCATATTCCTAGTGCCCATCACAGTGTTTAGCACATAGTGGCCCTTAATGTCTGTAAAATCTCTGAATGAATACTTTCATTTCATTTTAATTGTCTTATTTTAAAATCAAAGTTAAAAAAAATGAGGAATAAAGGGAAAATGAAAGAACACAAAATTTGGGTTTTCATCTAATTTAACTACTTATTTTATTTACCAGATCTGACTTCAATGGTTTGAAAAATCAAACGCTCTCAAAAGGCTAAGATTGGCTGACTCTGTGGCTGGGAAGTTACTGAAGCGAAGTGTGAGTTACCTCTGAGTTGGAGGACCTGCTTGCCAGGGTTTCCTCCAGCTGGGTAAGACTCCCCACAGAGCGCAGACTGGCTATTCTTCTGGTAACTAGACTGAACAACTCAGCACGATCTTCAGAGCCAAACAGCAAATGGACATCCTGGTAACTAAGAAAAGACAATTTAGGGAAAGGGTTTTATTTGGTATTAATAAGTAAGGACCAAAGTAACTATCAAGGTGAGGGAATTTTGGTTGCTCTATCACTCTGATGGAAGACATAAACAGCATGGCTTTTTAGTCAGTTTAGATAAATCTCACAAAAGGTTAGTGGAAGAGTTTCCTCTTAAGAGGTCACTGGGGTAGGAGGGAAGTTTCCTCCAGTTCATCCACAGAGAAAAACCTGTTGTAGTATAATGTAGTTAGCCACAATTTTTGAAGATGTGTTTTGCTGAATGTTGATTTGAGGAATAGTGAGTTCAATCAAGTTAAAAACTTTTCAACACCAGATGCGGTTGTGCACACCTGTAATTCTAGCACTCAGGAGGCTGATGCAGGAGGATCGCTTGAAAGTTTGAGGCCAGTCTGGACTACATAGTGAGTTTAAGGCCTGAAATACATAGCAAGATCCTGTCTTAAAAATCCCAAAACAAAACAACTCCCCCTCACAAAAAAAGCCATTTTTAAACTAAGGGACATCTCAGTACTTTTAATCAGTCTAATTACTGTGCTATTAAATCTCTAAGAGCGTTAAAGAGCAGGCAGTGCTTACAAAGTACTTAGACCACAGAACTCTACAGTCATACAGCATGTGTAGGAATCACTCTCCACTGAATATACTAGGGACAAATCTGAACTCCAAAGAGGTTCCAACAAGGCCTTTTAGACTTGGATGGTAGCATATATAAAATCAAAGTTCTTACACAAACACATGCATTTGGCTTCTTTCCATTTCCCTAGCTAAACAGTTTTCAAAAGTTACACTATGGAACGTGTCAGTTGGTTTTGGAATTGGCCTGAGTGAGGAACCAGGATGTAAGGAGCTTGTGGTTGTCACCTGAGGACAGTGATGGTGGCAAAGATCTCCTGGAGCACAGGGCTAAGCAGGGAATCCAGGATCTCCTCCTGTACCAGTACCTATAGTGAGAGGAAAGGAACTTTTAGGGAGCTGAAACGTACCAACTCATGAAGCCAGGGATGCTCAGACGTGGATGGCCTGCAAGAACAAGCGCAGCTCCCTGAGGGTCAGCCGCAGGACGCTGGAGGAGACTGCAGTCTATTTTCTGAACCAGAACCTGGGGCCTGGCTCTGTCTTTTGCTAAATGTCTAAGCTGACTCAGGTTATTGAGTCTCCCTGTACTTTTGTTTCCTCATCAGTAAAATGAAATAACAGTAACTGCTCACCTTTGTATGGGTAGTTGTGAGTACTAACTGAGCTAATTCATAATGCCTAGTAGCCCTCAATGATTGCTAGTGTCTAGTATTAATTATTTTTATTCCTAGTGATTGTGTCTAGTGTAGGTATTCTTACTCCTCTTTCTACTAAAGCAGTCATCCCTACGATCATGCCTAGGATCATTCTAGGTTGTTTGTCATAGAAAGAGAACAACGTTCTAGCTTAAAAATTGGTAGAGACAGAAGCTGTGCTGTGTTAGAAAAATATGCAAAGTGAAAGCAAGGGTACAGTAGAGTTTTGGGGTTAAGGTCCCCTTGGTTTGCAAAGGGTTTTTCCACTCACTTAGCATGTGGTCCTGGGTATATCATTCAACCTCCCTGTGACTAACTTCCTTATCTGTTTGAGAGAATGAGACATCCCAGGGAGCTGAGTTCAGGAGCGGCTGTAAACAGGCATGTAAATGTAGTGGAAAATCTGCTGGATTGTCTACCCTGTCTGTGAGAGCAACCTCAGCTCACAGAAATGGGCACTTGTGATGGTTGGTTGATTGAGTTAACTTGAATATGTAAAACCCAACTAAGTTGGCTCAGCATAGTTCTGGATGTGGAAGACCTACCTTAGGGAGGGTTGTCACCAGAATGGTATAAAAAGGAAAAGAAGGATTGATTCTGTTTTCTTTGGGGGAGCTCCAATCTTGCTTTCACCTTGTATGTTGTCTCCAGGCTTCCAGCGCAGACTCTTCAATATCCAGCACCGACCCTAAAAGCCTTCCTATGCAGACCCTTGGGGCTACTGATGCAGATGCACACAGACACTAGACTGAGCTCCAGGCCTTCAACTGGATTCTTGGAATCCCCAGTATGCACACAGCCCTTTTGTACCCTTCCACACCCAACTCTGTGGGCAGCCATTGTAAATCAATCTTGTAAATCCTTACATATTTGTATGTCTTATATTAAATCTGTTTCTCTGGTAAGCACTGACCTATACAGCACCTCACAGCCATGTTTCTGCTGTCATTCCATTCTACTTGCCACAGTGTATCTGCCCAGGTATAGACACTAAGGTCAATTAGATTTTCCCTCAGGAATCTGGGATTGGAACTAAGAGTACCAATTGGAAAAACAAAGTTTTCCTTAGTATGTGGAAACAGAAGTTTCCTATTGTCTGGATTCATTCCTTTCCCTGGGGCATGCTGTTCTTCTTGTCATGGGATTCTAGGGAACCAATCTTCCCTTTTGTGTTTCAGCTGCCTCCAGTGGACTCCTCTTCCCAGAGAAGATCTCACCAGGAACCTTGGGAAATACTCAATAAATAGTACCAGGTTTCCTTCCCAAGCTTTTCTCTTCTCTATGTCCACTCAAGTCTTGCTGGTGGCCTGCTGCTGTTATTTCGTCAAGGAGCTTATTTATTTTTATGGCTTTATAGCCTAGAACAGACAAAACATGGCTCTGTCTTCAGCCTTGATACCTCTTTTTTTAAAATTTTTTTATTTTATTTTAAAAGGGGGTAAAATTAAACAACAAAACAGAATAGAACAGGACACAAGAAAGCATAAATTTCAAAGCTAGACAACCAGAGATCTTTACTATCTTTCACATTGTCTCTTGTTTTCTTCCAAATGGTTGTCCATATCTTTGCATATGGGGAGCTCATACTAAATAACAGCCAATCTTTTCACAAGATGTGTAGTTCAGTGGCTCCCACTTGCTAAGCAGGGGGGAGGGGGAGGGGAGACAGGGGACAGGGGACAGGATGACATGAGATGTCTGATTCTCAGCCTGCACGCTGGTAGGATCACAGCCGCCCCCCAGAAAGGGGAGGAGTTCCTTGTTCTCCCGGCACTCCAAGTCAACTGCACAGTGCAGGTCCCGCCACACCAGGGTCTCTCTCCTTTGGGCCACCGAAAGTCTGCCTTGACACCTCTTCCAGGGGACTCAGCACTGCCACTAACATCAGAGCCAATACCTAGCATTATCCTCCTGCTGCCTAAGGACACACTTTTCCAGCCTTCAATAGTTGTGAATGGTCCCTGTAAGGATCCATGAAGACATGGCTCCCAACACCCAGCCTGTCTGCCAGCAGAGGCATTGTTCTCAGCTCAGCACCAGTGCCCTTGGCAAACACAGGATGTTGTAAAAGAGATAAGGTGGAACACAGAATCTTGCAAGTACTTTGACATCTAAAGACACCCAAGAATTCACACCAGATGCCTCGAGGACTTTGTCCACTGAGACACAAAATATCCAGAGAACTTTGACCACTGAGGTTTACTAAGATCTTCCCACCTAACAACACTTGCCTTCAAACTATATATATACATATATATATATATATATATATATATATATATATATATATATATATATATAAAGGGCCCACTTCTTTTTGCTCCCTACAGACAACCTTTTCACCCTCTGTCTGCTTGCACCAGGCATGATAAATTCCATGCCATGTTGCCTTTATACAAGCCTGCTGGTCTCAGCTGCTTCCGCTTTGCACCGTTCCTTACCGTGCCTTCCCAGACCTCATAAAAAAGATGATTTATGACTTTTCTCTCATGTCCACTCCCCACATCCCATCAATTCTAGCAGTTTCTGTGATTCTCCTTTCCAGCAACCATATAACTCACATGTACTGTCTCTTAGCTGAAATCCCAGGTCTGCAATCCCCTCTGACTTCAGTCTATTTGGTCTACTTCTGCCAGAATGATCTTTTGTTTTCTTTTAATCAGTTAGACATTAAAAGCTTGTTTGTTCATGGTTATGGCTAGCCACTACATGGGGTCACAAGTGCCAGGCTATTTTTGGCTTGTGAAGTACGCGTACAGTAGCAGCTATTAGAGCAATTGCCCAGATCACAGTAATCACCTCTTCTCTCTGCAATGGCAACAGCACACAGGCAAGGAGGCCAGCAGCCATACGATTCCCATGGGATCTTGTCGCAGACACACCTAAGTGGTGTCCACCTGAGTGGTGTTGGTGGAGAACAGGCCCTGTCTGGGTGAAGGGAATTCTTTCTTCAATTCAATAACTAGTTATCAGTCAAATCAGACCTACAGAGACCTGGCTTGAGAAAAAACTGCTTATATTTTTGGAGTATATAAGGAATGTCAGCATCAAAACATCAGAACTTTAGAGAAATTGAATGGGTCACTTCATAGATGAGAAAAACTAAAACACAAGAAATTAAGTATATACTAAAGATTATCACCTCTGTAAAGTCTTTCTCAATCCTTTACATGGAATTGACTACTCATTTATCCCTCTGTGTCCTCAATATGCCAATTTGAACTTTCTTTACAGTTCCTGTGACACTGGATTATACCCAGTTTGGCTGCAAGGCCAGGAATTAGTCTTTTCATCTTTTCAGCCTCAGTTCTCATGACAATGCCTGGAACTGTCAGTCACTTCATAAAGGAATAAATAGATGAGTTGATGGCAGAGTGTTACCTGTGAAATACTTGTACAGTACTTGTGAAGTTTGTACTAAGTACAAAACGGATAAAATACGATAATTACAATAGTACAATCATATTTCTAAAATGCATAGTAAGTGTTAAGATCTTATGTCTTCGTTACTTTCCTCTTGCTTCTGAGACAAAATACCTGATACCCAAAGTTAAAAGGAGAAAGGTTTATTTAGCTCACAGTTTATAAAGGTTTCAGTCCATAATTGGTTGGCTCCCAGGCAAGGTGACATATGGCAGATGGGCAAAAGGTAGCAAAGCCGGCAAGAGGGCCAGGCAAACCTCTTTCTGTCCTTTAGATTGTACCCAGGCTACTGGATTAGGATGGTACCAAACTAATCAGTGGACTGATTTAGTAGTCACTCATCCTGGCATTGCACCATGAATCAATTGCACACTCCAGATTCAGCCACCTCCTAAAAAGCCCCACCTATGACTGAGTGAGGCTTTTGGGGGCCATCTAGACACAAGCCATCATACCATGTTCCATGACTTGCATTTATTTTTAATTTAATGCTCATGATAGTTCTATGAAATAAATAGGTATTCTTATTTTATACATGAGAAAACAAAAGCATCGAGAAGTTAAGTAATTTCCTAAGGTAACACAGCTATAAAGTGGAAAAGCTAAACCTGAACCCAGGCATTTGGTTAGATTCTTCCCCCAAACGACTGCTGAAGTTAAGAAGGTAACATAGCCCTTACTAAGCAATTTAAATGCTAATGCTATTTCTTTCCTTTTTACTCCTCTTTTACCTGGTTTTTAAGGATAATTATATTAGTGGAGTATTCCTGAGTACTCCATTCAGAGAAGATGGTAGAAGAGTTTAAAGGAATTGATAACTTGGGTAAAACTACTACAAACTTATTGGCAGGTCACTGACTTTGTGAGGTCTCAATCATTTGGGATAAGATCACAATACTTACATTTAGGATGTGTACTATGTCTGCTACGTGGCTATGAATAAACGATTCTGTGGTTTCATCATAAGGTAAAGTTTCACTGAGAGAAGACAAAGACCTTAGGAATGTCAGCTTTGCAGGTTCATCCTGAATTTGTAGAAAAATGATAAAAGCACCATTTGTGTTATAATCTTATTTGATAATATAAGAAACAAGATCTGTTCTATCAAAGGAGATAAACAGGAGTGCCTCCATCTTAAACTTCAAGTCATCTTATGCTGCCCCCCACTCTCTACCCCTCACTTCGGAGTTACTGAAAATGTTTGCTCAGCTTAGACTCTAGGAACACAGACCAACCAACCACCACAGATATCTTAACAGCTGAGGACTTTTGTTTCCCACAAACCCACTCTCCCCTCCCTGAGCAATCCTGCCCACCAATCCTTCAGGCGCTCCTCTTGTGCCATTGAAACTAGCCAATCAGGAGAGATTGTGAATCTTCAAATCAGCCAATTGGGAGGTCAGCTGCTTCTCACTCTTAGGAAATAAAAAGAGTTCACTGTTAACTCCCTGAGAATCTGCTACCTCATGGTGTGCTCATGCCACTTTTCAGAGATTCTTGGTGTCTGAATGCTTTATTATCTGCACCAGACAAACTGAGTCTGGGGGTGTATTCCTAACAGTAATTGTAAGAACCTTTGAAAAGTATCTTGGGATATTTCAAACATGTGATATCTGATTTGACTCATTAGCAGTCTTTTGTTACAAGGAATGAAAGATTACAGGGGGATTTCAGTAAAATTGCTCATACCTAGGGGCTGCCTTGGTTTCCAGTGCTTCCCCTTTTGGCTAGATTACTAAATGCTCCATGGTAAATTTCCCCAACCTCGTCTTTACTTCCTCCCTCCTTTGTCCTGTCCTTTGTTGGGTGCTACCAGATTAAGCTTCCTAAAGGTGACTGCTGGTGCTGTTCCTTCTAGTTATCTTTTATTTTTTTTTTTTTGGTACTGGGAATCAAACTCATGACCTCATGCTTGCCAGGCACTGTGCCACTGAGCTATATCCCCAGGCCCTAGTTCTTTTATTTTGGTACTGGGGACTCATGACATTGCATTCTCCAGGCAGGTGCTTATGCCACTGAGCTAAATCCCTGGCTCTCCTAGTTTTCTTAATATTAATAAAAATTCATCATTCTAATTCCTTAAAGTTTCCTATAAAAATGCAAGTTCTGATTTGAAGACTAAAATCTTTTTGTATTGGCATTCTACTTTTCTGATTATAAAAACATAGAAATTTTGAAAAAATTAAAAGAGCATTAAAAACATAATAAATAAAGTAATTCCACTACTTTGAGAAAATTCTTCCACTCTTTATCTACCTGCATACAGATAGTGTAAACTGGACAGCAAGTAACAATATATAACAGGAAGCTGATTTTTCATTATCTCTTGCATGGATCAGCGCAGCCATGTAACAAGAGACTTTTTGGTTTCAGTTTTGCCTCTGCTCAGTCCATTTCCTTAGCTGTAGCCAAATGAATCTTTCTCAAATACAAAGTTGATCAGGTAACTCCCTGATCATCTACAGTCTTTCAATAGCATCCTTGGAGGCTGAGGCCCTCTTCAAGTGTGATGATAGTTGATTTCTTCATAGCCTTGCTTTCCTGTCATGCAGAATTCTGAATTCTGGCCAGAAATAAGTTACTGGAAACACTAACCAGAGAGAAGTTTCTATAATAATTGCTCTTATGAAGGACAAGGTCAAGCAAGCTACTACATAGTAGGATGACAGATGTTAAATTCTATTTGTAATCCCAGCAGTGAGGAAGGCTAAGGCAAGAGGATCAGAAGTTCAAGTATCACCTGGGCAACAGAGGGAGACCCTGTCTCAAAACAAAAAGGGATGGAGATGTAGCTCAGTCGTAGACTATTACTGAGTTCCAATTGTAGTACCTCAATATAAATATAGTCTCTCTCTCTCTCTCTCTCTCTCTCTCTCTCTCCCTCCCTCCCTCTCCACACACACACACACACACACACACACACACAAAGCAAATGGATATGCTTCCTTTAACTGGACTTGTTACCAGGTTTCTGAGTGCTGCAGTCTCCTTGTAGATGTGGTTTCTAGGTTCTTTCTGTCCTGAGCAAAGACTTGATCAAGGACAAAATGTAGCGGGATTTCACATTACTTGGTCAAGATAAGCTCAAAAGGTACTGAGGTTTTACCTTTACTAAAGGTAGAAAAAGCAATGTGCTCTGCAGAGCAAGTTTGGGCCAACTAAAAGTAAAATAAGCACATTCTACAGGATGAGAGAGGACCATTGTGCAAGAGAAAACACAGTGGCCCACAATGCTGTCTTTTTTATATCTCCTTCTCCTCAGGCTGATGTTCAGTCTAGGCAGTCCTATTAAAAACCTGCTCTAGTTCTTATGAGAAGAATTGAAGACAGCACTCTCTGGTCTTTGGGATCTGATCTATACTTGTATCCTGGGACTCTGCAATTGGCAAGTTATGCCTACTTCCCCATCAGTTTACCACATCCTCATCTCCTGCCCTACAAAGGATGATCAAAAAGTACAGTGAATATTTTAACAATTTATGTAATCCCAGCTGTTTGGAAGTTGAGGAGAATCACTAGTTCAAGACTGACCTGGGAAACTTAGAAAGACCATGTCTCAAAATTTAAACAAAAAGAAAAAAAATGAGTATTAGGCTCTATGGCTAATAATGGGGTACTGTTAAGAGTTAAATTAGGACATTCATTTCCTTATGTACTCTATTCATTTTAGTTGTTCTTAGGCTTTAGATCAAAATTCTTATGTTGATTTTCAAAGCTCAGAAATTATCTCTTCAGCTTCATCTTGTACCACTGTTTCTTTTTGTCACCGTGACTTTAACATATCAGGTTATTTTTGAGTTCTTCAAACAATGCTATGTTTCTTTAAACCTCAAGGTTGTTAAACATATCATGTCCTGCTTCTGCTCTCCTTCAATTCTAACTTCTAGTTTCTCCTATGCTTTGCTCAGATCTGCGGTCAAGGCTTACTTCCTTAGAGGTACCTTTCCTTACCCTCAGATCAAGACAAGTTCTGTTACAGGCACTCACAGGAGGTGTAAACAAATGAATGGAGGTCTTACCTAGACAATGGGATGTTGTGCAGCCCAAAAGTAGAAAAATTGAAATCTTTAATTATTAATCTAAATCTTTTCCCTACCATCATACATGATGGTTTTTCCTTATATGAGTTACAGGCATTATACAGAGAGAAAAACAGCCTGAAGGTGTGTATATAAACACACACCAAATGTTAATAGTAGTTATCTCAGAAGAGTGAAGTTAGGGAAGATTATAAGTTTCCTTATGGTCTTGGTTTAATATGAATTTAATGATTTTATAAGTATACATTAGAAATATGTGTAAATATAAATTATACATATAAAATATACAATTAAAAGGACAGGTAAGTTTATGTCAAAATTTTTGTATAATAAAGCAATAATACATATTTAAAACACTTGTTAATAGAGATATAAGTTGGATAACTCATAAAGATCGGACTTTTCATACCTTTAGCTTACCACTAAACACCTCCTGGATGGACTGGATTAGTTTCTCAACACTGGTTTCACAGAGGGGTTCCTGGGGGCTGAAATTTCTGAGGCTATCTGTAAAGGACTCCTGAAGGAGTTCAGGAAGATCAGAAGCATCCAGGTCTAATACTGAAAGAAAGACATCAGATGACACCTCTGTAGTGTATAAAGTGATAAGGTTTAGTGGTAAGAACCACTGAATATCAGAGTAGACAGTTATGTGGCCCTGACCAAGTACCTTTCCTCCTCCAAGTCTCATTCTCTCAATTATAGATTCAGTGTTCGCAGATTCAGTTTTCCTAAGCTATAAGGATTTTTGGGACTAAGTTGTAGTTGAATGGTAAACAACTCAGATTTTAAAATCTCAGTTCGAGACTAGTTTGAATCCTGGTTCTACCATTAGTCACACGACCATTAGCAAATTAGTTTGTCTTCTGGAATTTAGTTTTTTCATCTGTAAAAAGCAACTATTATAAGGATTAAATGAGGCAATATGTACAAAGTACAGATCTTAGTATCTGACACATAGTAAGCATTTAGTGACAGGTTTTTGTTTGCTTGTTTTATTTTGTGTTTGGTGCTGAGGGTTGAACTCAGGGGCTTGCATATGCTAAGCCAGCACTCTACCACTAAGCTACCCAGTCCAGCACCAATGTTATTACTCAAACTCTCAAAGTCCAGCCCTTTGTGGATAACTGTTTCTTCCCACTGGATCAGGCTGAAGTGAGTGCTGGAGGCATTTCCTTTTTGAACTGGGAATACTGTACTTTGATCAAGAGTATGGGCTCTGGAGTTGGTCTGCTTAGGTTTAGAAACTGCCTCTGTGTCTTTTTAGCATTCTGACCTGTGTGACATTAGTTTCTCTTGGTCTCTTTCTTCATTCCCAAAATAAGAGTGATAAAAGAACCTACAGAACTAACTCCCAGAAGTTATCAGCAAATATAATTTCTTTTCTCCATGAGTGACAATGTAATGATTACAATGACATTTGTAATCATTATAGTGTTACTACAGCCTTACTGCCTGTATTTCCCAATTTAAAATGTTTCCTTCATATTGAGCTAATAGTCTTACTATTTCCCCTTAAATGCATCTATCATCTTAAGTTTTCAACTAAGCTATTTTTGGTCTCCTGAACACCTCTTCTGCATATGTTTCACACTTCCTACCACATTCTTGCCATCTACTAATTGAAACCATGTTCAATTCATGTCCAGTCTTTGCACATGCATTTTCTTCTTTCTTCTCCCATTTCCCCCTAACTTTCTCTGCTAGGTTAACTCCTTTTGTATTTAAGGTCTCAGATTTAGGATACTCATTCTGGATCTTTTATTTGCCTGTGTTGGTTAAGTGTCCTCTCAGGCACAAATAAACCTCTTTATAGCCACTCTGAACCCCCACTCTCCACCATACAGGTTACACTGAGTTCCAATTGCACATTTATCTGTAAGTGTGCTGTTTCTATTTGTTCACTGCTGTTCTCTACAGCTAGACCAGGCTTAAAGCTTTAACAAATATTTACTGAGTGAATGCTTGAATGAATGTAGTTCCTCAAACACATCAAAATCTTTCCTGGCTCATATACATTTTGTGCCATCTATCTAGAATGCTCTTCCCTCTACCTCTCATGAGTCGCATTTCTTATCTCTTTGAAGTCTCCTTTAGATTTAAGTAGCAACCCCTACAGGTATTTTACTGACACTCATAGTTTAGAGTAGGTTCGCTTCTTCTTTAGTATTTTTCTGAGCCTCTTGTTAAACTCTTCCATAGTGTTTACCACAATTTATAATTACTTTAAATTACCATTTATTTACTTTTTGTGTGGCTTTTCTGCACTATCAAGTCAGGTCCATGAGGACAGGAACCAATTTAGTTGTATGCAACGTGGTATACCTGCACCCAGTACTCAATGAATGTAGAAGAAATGAGAGATGGTTATTATGCAGCTCAATCCAGATGCCACCTTCTGCATAAAGTATTTCCACTCTATGTCAACCACACTTACCTTTCCCTTCTCAGAATCTCTCTAAAGCACATATCCAGCTGGAGATTCTGTGAGATCATTTGTTTCAGGACTTAGTCTAGTTTACTGTTTACTGAATAGTGTATCTTATCTTATTTTGCCAACCACATTCTGAGGTCTCAAAGTCAAGGATCAAATCTATTGTAAATGAAAAAAAAATCTATTGTAAATGGCTGGTCATCCAGCAAGTATTCAAACAATATCCTTTAGTTTGACTTAAAAAGAAATGGCTGGGGACACAGCCTAGTGGAAGAGTGCTTGTCTAGCATGTGTGTGGCATTGGATTTGATTCCCAGTACTGCGTAAGAAAAAAAGACTTCCTATCCCCTGCGACATCTCTTTTTTAAAAAATGATTTTTGGGCTGAGGATTTAGCTCAGTGGCATAAGTGTCTGCCTGGCAAGCGCGAGGTCATGAGTTCGATCCCTGGTATCAAAAATAAAAACAAAACAAACCCAAAAACAAGAAATGGTAAAAAATAATTTTCCTTTCTTACCTGTAAGTTCACTATCACTTGAGTCTTTTTTAATATCCTCCAAATTGCTCAATTCCAAATCCACACTTCCAAAATCATCAGAAGCACAGGGAATCACTACTTCTTCTTGATCACAGATCCTAGATATGAAGATGGGATTTTATCAATTAGTTTTTCAGAACTGCTTTGGTCTCATTATTCAATTGAATCAATTAGTTTTTCAGAACTGCTTTGGTCTCATTATTGAATTGAAAGCCTAGGGGGCTGGGAATTTAGCTCAGTGGCATAAATGCCTGCCTGGCAAGCGCAAGGTCGTGAGTTTGATCCCTGGTACAAAAAAAAAAAAAAAATCAATTGAAAGCCTAAAAGTTCCCTTCTCAGACAGACATTTTTGATCATCACTCTCTCTCTACCTGAACCTACAGATATTCTTTTTTTGTCAAAGCATTTAACTATCAGTAACAATTATCTTATTCATTTGTTTGACTGTTTCTTATCAGACTGTAAATTCCACTAAAGGAAAAACTTGGCTACATGGCCCTCATCGTATCCCCAGAACCTACAAATTGTCAGTCTCATGATGGATGAATGGATCAGTGAGAAATACTAAGCTGCTGTTAGAAACAGACTAAGGAGAACAACCCCTTCCAGTCCAATTTAAATCTCCTTACTCTTACCTACTTTTTCTTCTTTCCATACCTTGTAGTACTTTTTAATATGTTGTTTTTTTACTTCTTGGTGTTGGGGATCAAACCCAGGGCCTGGCACACGCTAATCATAGGTCTACCATGGAGCTACACACCCAGCCCAATTTGGTCACTTATGATGTTCATTGCTTATCTGCTATTTCCTCCTGTTGCAATGTAAGCTCCATGAGGGCGAAGATCTTTGGTTGCTTTCAGTGTATCCCAAGAGCCTAGAACCGTGCCTAATATGTGATAATGCTCAATAAAATTGGTACGGTGATTCAGTAGATCTACATTTACTGGATGTTTAACATAGATTAATGAGGCTGGGAGGTTTAGCTCAGTGGTGTAAGTGCCTGCTTGGCAAATGTGAGGTCGTGAGTTCAATCCCTGGCACCAAAAAAAAAAAAAAAAAAAAAAAAGAATTAAGAAAGCAACTTGCCAAATAGTGAAATATGATCCCATTTTAATAGAACAAAATAGAATTTTTGCAAAAGTGATAAGTATGCATCCACATATGTATGCATACATACATACATACACAAATGTTGGAACACGTAGAAAAACATTGAATTCAAACATTCATGGAGTGGAACTGTTGGAGAAAATATTTAGTTTTTCTACTTCCATATTGCTTAAAATTTTTAATGTTGGCATGAATATTAAATGTTGACAAAGATGTAAAACAAAATAAATCATACATTGTAATTGCGAGAAGTATAAATTTATAGTATCATTTTAGAAGTAACTTGCATTGTCTAGTAAAGCTGAAGATATCCATATACTTAGATTTACTGTTCTACTTCTAGAAGTATATTCTAGTGAAACTGCTATATATGGACCTGGACTATGAATAACAAGGTTCATAGCATTAGTTATCATAGGAAAAGCTGGAGCCATCTTATGGTCCTTCAATAGCAAAACAGATAAACAGATAAAATGAATGAGTTCTAGATATACATAACAAAGTAGACAAAACTTACAATGATGCGAGAAGAAAGTCACGGGAAAAATATGTAGTAAATTTCACTTATAAGTTAAGAAACATACAAAACTAAAAAAATACTTCTTGGAGTTACAAGTACACATGGAAAACTATGAAAAAAAGCAAGGAAACAGTGTAATCTACAAGATGGGCAGCTCTTAGATATGTGGATGGGAAGCCAGGGCATGGTTAGGTTCAGAAGGCTTCAAAATTATGATTATGGTGTGCATATGTATTTGTGGCACTGGGTATTAAACCCAGGGCCTTAGCATTGAGTTATATCCCCAGTCTTTTATTTTTTATTTTGGTTTTAGATCTCACTAAGTCACTAAATTTCCCAGGCTGGGTTTGAACTTGGGATTCTCCTGCCTCACACTCCCAAAGAGCTGGAATTGCAGGAATGGGCCATTCCTCTTGGTTATTCTCTTTCTTTCACAGGATAGCTGGTGCATGGTTTCACTATATAATTATTTTTTTCTTTATATATTTTTTGGTTTTGTTTTTTGAGATAGGATACCATTATGTATTCCAGCATAGACTTGAACTCACTATATAGCTCAGGTGGGCCTCAAATTCATGGCAATCCTCTTGCCTCAGCCTCCCAAATGCTGGGATTACAGGTGTGCACCATGACACCTTTTAAAAAAAATTTTATTTTGAAACAGAGTCTAAATTGCCCAGGCTGATCTTGAATGTGGTTCCTCCTGCCTCAGTCTCCTGAGGAGTGGGGATGACAAGAATGGTTCTGTGCCCAGCTTAAAATTGACATTTTAGGAAGCTGCTAGCTGGGCATAATAGCACATACTGTAATCCTAGTACTCTAGAGACTGAGGCAGGAGGATTGCTGTGAAGGCCACCCTAGGGTGCATAGTGGAGTTCAAGGCTAGCCTGAACTACATAGTGAGGCCCTATTTTAAAACACACACACACACACACACACACACACACACCACAAACACACAGGAGCTGCCAATCTGTTTCCAAAATGACAGTACAATTTAAATTCCCACCAGCAGCATGTAAGAGTTCCAGTTGCTCCACATCTTTGCCAATTTTTTTTTTGTTTGTTTGTTTCTTTTTCTTTTCTTTTTTTTTTTTTTTTTTTGTTTTTTGGTCTTTTTGAGATAGTGTCTTGCTATGCAGTTCAGGCTGGCCTTCAGCTCACTTTGTAGCCCAAGCTGGCCTCAAACTCGTAGCAATCCTCTTGCCTCAACCTCCTGAGAGCTAAGATTACAGGGGTGCAACACCATGACCGGTTTCCTTGCCAATATTTGATATTTTTAGTCTTTTTTTATATTGACTAGTGGATATGCAGTGATGTCCCTTTGTGGTCTGATTTGCAAATACACACACACACACACGCACGCACACACACACATTTATTGTTATTTTTTGAAACAGGGTCTCTCCACCAAGCCCAGGACAATCCCCTACTGTGCTATTTTTTGACCTTTGTCTCTTGTTGTCTCCTGTTTGTGCTTCTGCTTTTCCTATTTCAGCCAAAACTGATCATAGCAGCTGTAGCAGTCACAAAAGTCATCCTACCACCACACCCTAACAGATTTGATTTTGCTCACTAGCACAAGGGGGAATGGGGAGATAGCTTAGTGCAATAGCCTGGGTTCAATCCCTAGTACCAATCAATCAATCAATCAATCACAGGAATATAGTAATAGTGCACACGTCATAGAATGGTGATAAGGAATAGAGGAAATAATGTATATAGAGTGTTTAGTACACTGTCGGGCTGTATTGCCTCAATAATTGGAGCTATTGGTAATGTGTGCTTAGATGAATCTCTTCCGTGTTTGAATCTGCTAAACCTGTAAAATTATAGGTTCCTCCCAGAGTTACTGTAAAGAATCACCGATATGCTTTGCAAGTCAGATAAACTTTCACCCAGAAGGTCAATTATTAACAATTGAATTTTTCATCTGTGGAACAAACTGCCATAATTTTTTTCAGGAAAAAAAAAAATTCCCTTGCACTACACAGCTCTCCCCTTCCCATCGGACCCTTCCGGTTCCTTTAAAATTGGCCGGGCTTCAGAGAGACAGATGAATGACAGAGTGGTCGGCCAATCACCACACTTGACCAATCAGAGGCGGCCCCGTTGTAGGCCCACCCCAAGGGTTGGTTCAATCGCATCCGGGTAGCATTCAGAAAGGGACCGTTGCGAGGCGGTCTGTTCCAAGTGGCCCAGAGTGCAGGGGGGAGTCACAACTAGACGCGGAAACCCCGAGACCCTTTACATGCGAGGACTGGAATCCTCGCCGCGGCTGCTGGGAGCGGCAAGGCCCAGCGTGACCGCGGAGACTGACCTGTGCTTAGAGCCCATCCCGGCAAGTGGAGCCTGCCGCGAGTCCCTGGTGTCCCCTCCGGCGCGCTCAGAGAGCCACCTTCCCGAGCGGAAGTCAGCCTGCGGACCGGACTCCGGTGGGACCTGCTCGGAGGAATGGCGTCGCCGGGTGAGGAGTTGCGCATGGCTCAACAGGGGAGCTCCGTGGCCGGCACGTCTTGGGGAATGGGCTGTGGCCCGTGGGAGTCTAGTTCCGGCCACTCGGGAGCTGGCCAAGCGGGATCTCCTTTCCCTGCGGGGCAGGGGCATGGACTTGGGTTCTTTGGGGGGATCGCTGGTCTGACCGAGGGCTGCGAGCTGGTGGGAGTGTCCACTACCCGTGGGTAGGGGGGTTGTGTTGGGGGAGGAGGGGGTGCATTGTCGAGCTACGGGTACCCCCGAGGCCCAACCAAGGGGACTGCGGCCGCACTTAACCTAGACCTGGCGTTTCTCATTCATTTGATTCGTGCGGGCAGCCTGTGCGCTGTCCCGGAGCCACTCATCATTTTGTGTGAGCTTTTGACTAATTCCTCTGATCTTTTTCAGTAATTGAGGCAGGAAAAATTGCTCAGCTGTTTCTGAGAGTTTCTGAAGTCAGATTCTGGGTGCAAACTTAGAATCTGCCACGTATTCATTACGTGGCCCCCTCCAGTTACTTAACCTCTTTGCACTTCATCAGTAAAATAAGTTAGGCACATTATTTGTTTTTAGTGTTCTGTATTAAATGAGATAATCTCCGTTCAGACTTTAGAATAGTACATGGCACTAGGCAAGCACTTAATAACCTTCACTGCATTGGTGGATATTAAGTGGACCCTGCAGGATGGAATCTCGTGTCTTCATCACAGTTTGGATTTGTGTTCTCGTTATTACCATTCGGCAAATGAAAAGTTGGAATCCCAGAGAAGGGAGGTAACTTGCCACGGTAACACAATGTTTGAACTTATTGTTTCACTAGTTGAGAAATGGAGGATGATGAAGTGGTTTAATTCGGAATTTGGATTCAGGCTGCTTGCAATTTGATTCTCAAGTTAGTTTTTGCCTCAAGGAAAGGGCAGGTAACCTACTTCTGACCCTCAGTTTTTTTGTGAAACGCTGAAGATAGCCACTTTACTTGAATGTTGTGAGTACCCCACACATGGTAAGTTCTTAAATTGTAGTTAGGTTATTGCTATGAAAGGTGAGCTGATGAGGATTCTGGCAAAGAGTCTATGCTAGGGGAATTTGTAGCTGAGAAAATGATACTCGTAGTTAGGTATTCACTAGATTATGATACTTTGGGTACGTGCCTGTACAATAGGTATTGGGGATTCAGTGTTAGTATCTTGACACCTCTTTTATATCTATTAGCAATTCTTATAGTCTTTAACTTTGACTTTTAGCCAGTGACCACCTCATGCACTTCCCCTCCTATTGCCCAGGTTCAGACCACCCTTATATCTATTTAACTTGGATTGTGGCAGTAGTAGTCTAACTCCTATCCTTCTGTTTTTGCTCCTGCATGGTCTGTTCCCAGTGTTGTCTGTTATCAACTCAGTGATTCTGTTAAAATGTTAAGTCAAATTATACCTAGGCTCACAGCTTTCCAGCAGGTCCCATCTCATTGAGTAAAAGCTAAAATTTCTTTAGTGGTGTACTAGGCTCTTATGATTTGCCTCTGTTTCCTGTCACTTGTCTCTGTTCACCCTTTGCTTACCTCACTCATGATTTTAAAAAATGCTATGAATGCTCCTGACTGAGCCTTTGTACTTGCTTTTGGGATAGTTTCTTCCTAAATACCTGCATGACTTGATCTTTCTTTTTCAGGTCCACACTTAATATCTATTTCTTCCTTGGACCTTCACAGAGTGTACTATATTTAACCAGCAACCCTTCTCAGATATCCCTTCTGTGATTTATTTTTTTTTAAATCTTTAAAATAAAAATTTTTTAAAAGGTTTCAAAGGCAGAAACAATCATATTTTATGATTCTAAACCCTTTGCCTTTAGTAACAAATTTAATTTCGACTGGAATCCCTGAGGAAAACCATTATTACATCTATTTTATAAATCAGAAAACTGAGAATCAGAGTAGCTTATATATAGTCAATCTTGGAAATAACCCTAGATCTAACTCCATTGGTTTTTTGGAGAATATTCTAGAAAGGATGTCTACAGACATAACTCAGAGAACCATTCTCCCATGAACATTCATTTCATTTAAGACCTTGAGTGTGTAAACTTAAAGAATGTTGAAGTTCTTTCAAAAAAAAAGAGAGTAGGCTAGGTATATAGCTCAGTGGCACAGTGCCTGCCTGGCAAGCATGAAGCCCTGAGTTCAGTACCCAATACAAAAAAAAAAAAAAAGACAAATTAAAAAAAAGTAATCAAAAAACACAGAGTAGACTGGGGTTGTTGCTCAGTGGTAGAGCACCTGCCTGGAATGCCTCGGGCCATAGATTTGATCTTCAGTGACCTACATTGTGAAATATCATCAAAACTACATTGAATCGGGCTGGGGATTTAGCTCAGTAGCATAAGTGCCTGCCTGGCAGGTGCAAGTTTGTGAGTTTGATCCCTGGCACAAAAAAAACACCCCGAAAAAACATTGAATGTAGTCAGTAATCACAGCATTCTGAGTGGTTTAGGCAGCAGGAAAATCACAAGTTGAAGCCCAGCCTGGACAACTTAGACCCTGCCTCAGAAAAATAAAAAGGTTTGGAGATGTATCTTAAAGCCCCTTGGGTTCAATTCTCAGTCCCAGCAAATAAATTAAAAAAAAAAAAAGTAAGTATCTGTATGTGTTATGATTAAAATATATAGTGTGTAAAATTTTTGAATTCATTATAAAAGATACACTGCCATTAATCCCCTGCAAAATACTTCCCTTCACTTTGAACACATACTCTGTCATTCTTGCCACTTTCTGAAGCACTTCTGGAAGTCCTCCTTTAGTACTATCTGTATGATAGATGATCAAAAATATGGTGAATGCTGCTGCTGCATGCCATCCTATAGAAAGATAGGCCTGTAAATATTTTAAGATATGTCCTCATCCACCTCTGGCACTGTACAAAAATGACCATGAAAGCAAAACATTTTGAATTGAATCAAGACACTAAGGCAGCCACAAAAGCACGACTAAAAACACTCATGAAGGACTTTCAGACCTAATTCACAAAATGATGGGAACAATGGGTTAAGTCTGCTCAGAGCAAAGGGGAAGTATTTTAAGGCAGATTAGTGGCAATATGTAATAATATTTTTAAAATTAAAATTCACTGTATTTTCCAATCATGCCACATATATTTGTACATGATACACATGCACATATATTTTATGCAGAATACTATTTGAACTGAGCACTATTTAGGGTGTTACAAATACAGCAGGAAAGCCAGGAGTGGTGGCTCATGCCTGTAATCTCAACACTCAGAAGCAAAGGGAGGATCGTTGCTTAGTTCGAGACCTGCCTGGGCTACAAAGTGAGCTGGAGACCAGCCTAAACTGCATATAGAGACCCTGTCTCAAAAAAAAATTAAAAAACACAGTAGGAACTGGGGATTTAGCTCAGCTGCATAAGCGCCTACATAGCAAGCATAAGGTCGTGAGTTTGATTCCTGGTACCAAAAAAAAAATACAGTAGGAACACCCAATTCCATACATCTTATATTCTATCAAGAAAAGAAAAACATCACATGAAATAATTAAAAAACATTATCTAATAAGACGGAAAGTACTAGGCAGAAAAAAAATCACAAATCACTGTTGATTTCATGAGACAATATCATGAGACAGCACCAGCACATTCAAAAGTGGTTTTTCGTTGTTTTTGTTTGTTTCAATACAGGGTCTTGCTATGTAATTCATGCTGGCCTTGAACTTATTGTGTAGCCCAAGCTGACCACCAACTCAGGGCAAACCTCCTGCTTCAGCCTCCTGAATGCTGGAATTATAGGTGTGTGCCACCATGTCCAGCTATTCTAGAATCTTTCTGTATTAACTCTGTGGATGATATGGTTTTATCCATTTCACATGAGAAGATGCAGAGGAGCTGTCATGGTCACTTTGCCAATAATAAACTTGGGGCTACGATTTCAGCTTGGCCTGAGGGGTCAGATTCTTCCTACTTTGTTGGGGACCTAATTTGAGGGAAGGTTTCTTGAAGAAGTGATGCTTAACTACACTGAAGTCTCAAAGTAAAAATAAACACAGTTGAAGTAGGGGAAAGCATGAAAAAGAGCTGGGGTAGGAAAGAATTTGGCTCCTTGAAAACAACAGTCCAGAGAGCATCAGATGTTGGGAAGCGTGAGGGAGGCGACCTGGTTAAGAGGTGGACAGGATCAGGTAAGGACTTAGGAATGGTTCTCTTATCCTGTCTTAACAGGTCTAGGGTTATGAATGCTGTTAAATTTGAATGGTGTGGAAAGTCCTGTGCTATAGCTTCCCAGAGCTAGAACTGTCCTTACAGATGAAGACCAGGCTCACCACACCCCCATTTCCTCTTCAGGTTATACCTCCAAATGTTGGTGCACATCATTGTTGGGACTCCATGTAGAACTTGGGAGTCCTTTGGAGTATATTTACTTGTGGTTTCCCCCTAAGGTTCAAGCACTGTCTTCCTGTTGGCCCTGACAATCATAGTCAGCACCCAGGCTCTGACGCCTACTCACTACCTCACCAAACATGATGTGGAGAGATTGAAAGCCTCCCTGGACCGTCCTTTCACAAGTTTGGAATCTGCCTTCTACTCCATCGTGGGACTCAGCAGCCTTGGGGCCCAGGTGCCAGATGTAAAGGTAAGGCTGCTCTTATTGTGTTGCCTAAGATGACTCAGGAGAGCCTGAATCCCCTCACTATGTTGCTTTTAGGTACTACTTCAGACTCATGCCCTTTTGGGGATAATTAGGTTAATCCAATGTAAGAACTATTTGTTTCAATTTGGTAGGGTTCTTTTGGAGTACCTAATGTGTATTTAGATTCATGCCAGGTGTTTTTAGTAAAATAGAGAAGCAAGTCATTGATCCACTAGAGATTTGTACTGTATCTTTGTGAGCAAGACTGTTTAAAACCATATGTATTTGTAAAGTGCTTAGGCATGTGGCTAATAGTCATATGAAGGAAATTCAAGGTAGGGGCACTCACATGTATTAAACACTGCATCAGGGAATTCTGATGGTTTGTTTTGTTTTATTTTGTTTTCTAATGTAGTTTTTTGACTTGCGATGCAATGTATCATAAAACCTTTTCTGGATTCAAAGGAAAGCTAGATGAATTTGTAATATATTCATTACAGTATTGTGGCCAAATTACTATAAATTTAGGAGTTGTCTTAGTCACTTTTCTCTTGTTGCTGTGACAAAATATTTGACACCAAAGTTTAAGGGGGAAAGGTTTATTTGGCTGACTGTTCATACAGGCTTCAGTCCATAATTGGCTTGCTCAAAGGCAAGGTGGCACATGGCAGAGGGGTAGCCCATTCATGGTGGCCAGAAGGTAGCAAAATAAGTAAGGGACCTTAACATCTGTCCCTTTTATCTTATCCAAGCTATTTAGGGAGGGTCAAACTCCCTTAATTCTAGTGCCCTTGATGTCTAGTACTGCACCATGAATCAAGTCCAGTGTAACACACTCTAGATCTGCCACCTCTGAAAAAGCCCTATCTATGACTGTGTGAGGCTTTTGGGGGACATCTAGACACAAGCCATAACGGGTATGATGCACCATACCCATTTAGTAATGCTAGTTCTACCTGTCAGAGTCTAGGCAGGCTTGCTTGAGGTCTCTGATTAATGACTCCTAAGGTCAAGATAAAGGCTTTAGCCAGGATGAGCTTTTATGGGAGAAGAATCTGCTTTGCTGTGAATCTGCTTCATGTTGTTGGCAGAAACCACTTCCCTATGGTTGTAGATTGGAGGTCTGCATTTTCTTGCTGGGTGTTAGCCTAGAACAATGGTGGCAAACCTATAGCATGCGTGTCCGCTGTGGGCTATTAGTTATTTTTATTTTTTATTTATTTATTTATTTTTTTGGTACCGGGGATCGAACTCACAACCTCGCGCTTGCCAGGCAGGCGCTTAAACCACTGAGCTAAATCCCTGGCTATTAGTTATTGTTAAAAGCTCTAAGAGGTTTGTATTGCTGCTCTTCAGGGGTACCTAAATGTCCTCTGATGGGGTCCCTGCTTTCTTTAAACTAGCAGAGGCATTTTGAGGCCTTAGCTTCAGAGCTCTCTGATCTCCTATTCTACTTTCATCTAGAGAAAACTTTCTGCTGTTTAGCTCAGTGGCTTAAACGCCTGCCTGGCAAGTGCAAGGTCATGAGTTCAATCCCTGGTACAAAAAAAAAAAATTTGGGGGGTGAGTAGACATCTTTAGATTTTTCTTTTTCTTTTTTTTTGGGTGGGGGGACCAAGTACTGGGAATCGAGCTCAGGATCTTGTCTTGCCAGGCAGGCCCAGTACCACTGAGCTATATCAGAAGCTCAGTCTATATCAGAAGCTATAGACTTCTGTCTGTGATCATTTATATTGAATTCAATTCCAAATCTCAGTAGCTTGTGACAATCATTTATTTCTGGCTTACACTGTATGACCATTGTGAGTCAGAGATGCTTTTTTTTTTCTTCACCCTAGGGTTTAACTGATAGGACAGTCTCTATCTGGAGCCTATGCAGAGGGCAAATGAGTACCTGGTACTTCAAAACTTGTGGTCAGAAGACATACATGTCATTTTTTTTTTATGTTTCTCATATCATTGCTTAATGCACCGCATGGTCATGCCTGGTTCAGGAAGTCAGGGAAGTAGAGAGGGATAGTGTGTTTTGGTGAATGGTAACCCATCCAACTAGCCCTTGAGTTACTTTGTCTCAGTGCTGCCCTGAGTCCTCCCTGGCTCCAATCTTAGAGCTAGCTGTTGACTTCCTTCAAGATTTCTCTGAGGAAGCTGGCATGGTGGTGCACACCTATAATCCCAGTACTTGGAGGGTGAGGCAGGAGGATTGTTGGGAGTTTAAGGCCAGCCTAGGCTACATAGTGAATTCAAGGCCAGCCTGAACTACACAGTGAGGCTGTGTCCAAACTCTCACCCCTCCAAAAAAAAAAAAAAAAAGACATCTTTGAGGAGAGTGGTGGCTTCAGTGACCTGTTGGATTGACAGCCCTGAGTGGTCTGAACTCCTCATTCATTGAGCAGTTGTTACTAAATACCTGTGCTAGGCCCTGGGTATTTAGTGGGAAATAAGTCATAATCACTGTCCTCAGAGAGCTCGCAGTGTAGTGACAGAACGAGATGCTGTGGTCTGGGTAAGTGTCCTACAAAGGCCTATGCTCTGAAGGCTTGGTCCTTAGCTTGTGGCACTATTGGGAGGGGGTAGAAAATTTAAGAGGTGGGGCCTAATGGGAAGTCTTTAGACATTGAGGTTTTGATCTTGAAGCTGAGGCAGGAGGATCACAGCAAGTTTGAGGCCAGCCTGAACTACAAGACTCTTGTCATGGGAAAAGAAAGGGAGGGGAGGACAAGGGGAAGGGAAGGATAAGGGGGAGGGAAGGGAAGGGAAAGGAAGCAAAGCAAAGCAAAACAAAAACCTCCCCCAAAGATCTACCTCAGTGAAAGCCACCAACACAGTCCACCTAGCAGACAGAAAGGACTTTGTCTACTCAGCTGACAACAACAATTGACCAGGACATATACCACGACATGAAATGCCAGTAACAGAAACGTGATCTAAGCAGATTTAAAGGAATCTAACAGCTCTAAAACATCTATGTAACTCCATTTCTTCCATTACTTCTGTAGTCATTATAAGAATGAAGTATGTGATTAACCCATTTATTTTCTGATGCACATTTAGAGAATTCTTATTTCTATTAAGCTCAAGTTCAACAAGTATCTTTTGACCACCCTGTGTGTCAAGTACATCCTAGGCGAAAGACAGTGGTCTGAGAAAAAATAAATGTTGGTTACCATTGAAAGCTCTAAAAGGTTTCCTATCACAGTATTAGTATATCATAGTTAGATCTTTTTTTTTTTTTTAGATAATTTGAGGTAGCTGAATATAGACTTGGATGCTAATTTTGATAAATTATGTTTTAGCTTTTTTTTTTTTTGATAGCAGGAATTGAACTTAGGACCTTGCACTTGCCAGACAGGCACTTATGTCATTGCCGTTAATTTTTTTTTTTTATCCCTGGCCCCTACTTTTGATAGATTAAATAAAGGGATCACTCAGCATTGGTGGCGCATACCTGCGATCCCAGAACTATGGAAGGCTGAGATAGGATTGCAAATTCAAGTCCAGCTTGAAGTTAGTTAGTGAGACTCTGTCTAAAATAAAAGAAATTTAAAAAGGACTGGGATGTAGTTCAGTGGAAAGGTGCTATACTGGAATTACAGTCTTGTGCCACCGTGCCCAGCTAATTTTGGGGGTTTTTCATGCCACAAGAAGTTTTAGCAGCAAAACTGGAAGAAGTGAGTTTAATGAGAATACATGGAAGTTCTAGAAATAGAAGTATGAAATGAGTTGATTTCTGAGCATCTTACATTTGGAAAGTTAAGTACTCTATGACTATAGATAAATAAGACTATTGAAATGATAATTTTATAGATACCATTTTAGCTTTTTATGAGATTAAGAATAATGGAAGTTGTTTTGTGTTCATTTGAATGAAAATGACAAAAAATTTGATGGTAATGTTCAAATACCTGAAGTCAGCCATCAGTATTCATAGATTATTTATGTCTTTCAGAATCTGTGTAGACTGGGTATGATACCTACTTTATGGTGTGTTATAAAGATTAAATAACATAGTAAGCAATATAGTACTTAACATAGTGTGTGCCGTCTGGTGGTACATATAAAAGTAAGTGTATTTGTTTTGTTTTTGAGATGGAGTCTTGCTGTGTGGTTCAGGCTGGCCTTGAGCTCACTGTGTAGTCCAGACTAGCCTTGAACTCACAGCAATCCTGCCTCAGCCTCCCAAGAGCTGGGATTATAGGCGTGTATGACCATACCCTGCAAAAATAACTGTATTTGTGAGCCAGATGCTGAGCTATTTGCTAGGGATGGCAGCAAATGGAAGTAGTCCTTCATGTGGTCATCACTGATGGAGCATCTCCTGCATGCCAGCCATCATGCTAGGTGCAGGGAAGCCCCCAGAGCTCCTTACCAGTGAAAGGCAATTGCTCTGACAGTATTGAGCAGGAGGAACATACAAGCGTGGTAAAAAGTTCTGTGGGAGTCCAGCAGAGGGAGCTGGTACTCACTCTGTCTGCTACAACCTTGTGTAGGGGTGTTGCTGTCTTGCTGGCCATTTGCTGCACAGTTTTTACTCAGTCCATGTGTAGTGAGTTTCTGCTAGGCACTAGGCATGCTGCTAGGCCCTGGGGCTTTAGTGTTGAACAAAGAAAGAGTCCCTGTACTCTTGGAATGTATTATCTAAAGGTAGAGCTAGGCATCAATCGTAATCAAATACATGCAGCACTATTTATTACAGTAGTGTTTTATGAAGGTGTGAGATACAGGCTATGTTTTAAATAGGGGACTTCATAGGTGTAACAGAAAGGAGAGTGATCCAGTCAGAGGAGGTTTTCCCAAGGATGTGGCTGAGTTAATCCCACTGTGCTTTACCCTGGGCTACAGCTTCTTGAGGGGAGGAACTTAACCATTTTATTTGCTATGTATCCCCAGTTCCTAGCACCGCATGCATCATGTAGTAAGCTCTGAGTAGATGTTTATTAAATGAAAGAAGGTATGATTGATCTGAATTCTAACTAGAAAGTAGGAATTAACTGGGAGGCAATGGAGGGAAGGGATGGCAAGCAGAGGAAACAGGCTGAGCAAAGGACCTGTAAGAGGAGAGAGCGAGGGAGCAGGTTACATTGGAGAGACTGGATGGGGGCTGTGTGTTAGGTTTGGGGAGCAGTGAGGCCTTGGCTCCTGCACAGAGGTTTCCCTCTTTTCTCAGACAGCAGTTGATTTTCAGCAGTGAGCATCACTATGTGATTTTGAAAAGATTTCTCTCCTGCTTTGTGGAAGACAATCTGGCAGGCCTGTGGGGTGTGATTGACTGCCGAAAGAAGGCAAAGAATGACGGGAAAGCAAAGAATGACGGGCTGGGGATTTAGTTCAGTGGCTTAAGTGCCTGCCTGGCAAGCGCGAGGTCATGAGTTCAATCCCCAGTACAGGGCTGGGGGGAAGCAAAGAATGACACCTAGATTTTCCACTTTTGCCATGTGGTTAGATGACCAGACTGTTCTGTAAGGTAGGAGCACCAGAAGAGAACATGCAGGAAAGAACATGGATTTTGTCTTCAGCTTGAAGTGCAGTGGAGTCATATAAGTGGCTGATGAGTGCAGTCTGGGCTGGGGTTGCAGACCTGAGGATGGTCTGCGTACAGGTTCTGGATGAAGCCATGGACATGGGTGCGATGCCTGGGAAAGAGAAATGTGATGAGAAGTAGGCCTGTACATGGAGAACACTACAGTATTGGATGAGCAGACAGCAGAGCATGAAATTACAAAAGAGCTGGAGAAGTAGGATGAGACAGCTTCCCTGGGAAGTATGGTGGGGTTCTGGAAGCCCAAAGGAACTAATGTTTCAGAATGAGGAAGTGATCCACCTGTCCATTGTTGTAGGAATGAACACTGAAAAATATCCTTTATTTGAAGGTGCCCTGAGGTACCTCAGAGATAGAAACCACATTTGAATGAATGGAGGTGAGGCAGTGAAGTGTTAAGTACAGACAACTCTGCAGAGAACTGTGGCTGTGTTGGAAGAGAGAGTTAGGAGCTGGCAGGAGAAGCAGGATTAAGGGAAGTTTTATTTTAAAATAGATAATTGTAATTAATCTTGAATTTTCTGGCTACATTATGACTTCCACATTGAGAGGGAGTAGCTGAATTGGTAAGACAGTGGCTTTTGGTGAAGAGTGCCCTGTGCAAAGCCGTAGACCTGCTTTGTGCTGGTCTCATTGGGTCCAGAGTCTGGTTTCTGTGCACTGCATGAAGGCCTGGGCATGTGTGGCAGGGCACGGGCTTGCTCACCAAGGACCTGTGCAGGGATTAGCCAGGGGTAATGAAGGGAGATGGGGAGCTGGAAGTTGCTTGTGGAGGAAACAAAGGAGAGGGTGGGCAGGTGGGAGTCATGTGCTGTCTTTCTTGCAGTACCTGGTCTCCCATCCAGGTTCAGGGAGTTGTAGGGAAGAAATGTGGAGGAAAGCACGGAGGCTCATACTAAGAGACTGTTGGGATACCTGAGTATTATGGGACACAGAGATAGAAGTGAGCATGGGGATGGATGTTTAGGGAGCCATTCTCAGCTTCTTTGGGACTCAGAAGGGCAGCTGGGGGCAGAGCTGCTTACCCCGGAGGAGGCTGCTTGAGCGGCTCACTGTTTTGTGAGTGCTTCCTATGCCTGCTGCTGTTCATACTGTGATTTCAGTATCTGGAGTTTTGAAGCAAGTAAGCACTGGTACCATTTACCTTGATGTGTCTTTTATTAAGTGTTAGAGTAGGCTTGATGCCAGTTTTACTCTGGAACAGATCATTTTTAGTGGTCTTTCCAGAGAGGTTGGATAGCTCAGTCTGGAGTAGGCTGCCAGGATTTAAATTTGTGTTCTCCTAGTTGAAAGCTGACCTTCAATAACCTGTGATAACCTTATCAAAGTAACCTTTGATAAGTTACTTTGCCTGTCCAGTGCCTCAGTTTTCTTGTCTGCCAACTTGGTAAGTATGCCTTCATAGGATTGTTTGGAGATTGAATGAGAATCGTACATAAAGCACTTAGAACATTGTGTATTTGTTGTTGCAGCTGTGATATTTGGGAATGAACTCAGGGATGCTCTACCTTTAAGCTACACCACTAGCCCTTCTTATTTTTTAAGTCAGGGTCTCTCTAAGTGGCCAGGCTGGTCTCACACTTGCTATTCTGCTTCAGCCTCCTGAGTTGCTGGAATCACAGGCATGCAGCTCTGTGCCTGGCTTTGTGACACTTTTTTATGTGTGGTTCAGGTTGAACCCAGGACTTTCGTTTGCACTAAACTGAAACTATCCCACTGCTTTTTAAGAAGGGTCTTGCTGAGTCACTAAATTGCCCAGGCTATGTTCAAATTTGTAATCTTCCTCCCTCAGCCTCACAGAGTGCTGAGATTAGTAGTGTGTACCACTGTACCCAGCATATTTTAAGTGCTCAGAAAGAAGTAGAAATGAAGCAGTAGTGACAAACCTATGGGGTGCAAACAGCAGCTGGTTGGTTGGTTCATGTCACTGAACAGTCTTAAAAGTTATGCATCACTGGTTTGGGGTCTTGGTGCTGTGGTTCCATTGTTAAAGCACCAGAGGGCAGCAGAGCTCTAGTCTTCAGTTTACCCATATTCATCATAAAGAGCTCCTTGACTGGATTAATTTATTTTCCTCTTCAGATCTCTAGTTTATGCAAGGTGAAGTATTTTGTTTTCTTTTGCTTTCAGGCTTCTTTCAAACTTCTGATTGAAATTTGTTTGTTTTGAGACTCATATTTTATTCATAAAATTTTTAAAACTGTTTTGGTTAAAAAAAAAAACAAAACTGTTTTGGTTCAAGTAACAAATGCATGGTGGAACATTGCATAGTATAGAGTAGTTGTTAGAAAAGCAGCAAGCCATTGCTTAGCCCTCCCTGCCCTGCTCCCTGTCCTGCAAGAGCACCATTTTCAGCTGGTTTTATTGCCGTGTGTGTGTGTATTTTTTTAAAATTTTAATTAATTTATTTATTTTGTCTTTTTGAGACAGGGTTTCACTATGCAGTTTAGGCTGGTCTTGAATTCATTTTGTAGCCCAGGCTGGCCAAGCTTGCAGTGATCCGCCTGCCTTCTGGGTATTGAGATTATAGGCATGTACTACCACATCTGGCTATTGCCATATTATTTTGAACAGCTGACTCTTAGATTAGATTACTTCAACCAAAGTGGTTAGCAAGGGCTGGAGTTTAGCTCAGTGGCACAAGCGTCTGCTGGCAAGTATAAGATTGTTAGTTCAATCCTCAGTACCAAAAAAAAGTGGTTAGCAATCTATTAAATAGTGTCTCTTGGAGCTTGATGGGCTAGATGTTGTGGGGCTTTTGTTATACACTCCTACACCAAGCTCTGTGATGGGCGCTCAGTGCTCAGGTAACTAGGGCAGAGGTGGTGGTTAGGACAGTGTGGTGAGTGCTGTGGGAGCCCTGTGGCACGCACCTGTAAGTAAAACCCTGTCTCAAAAACCGAAAATAAGTTCGGTGGAGTGCTGGAGAGGAAGGGTGCCTGTCCTTTCCTGTCCTGTCCTGTCCTGTCCTGTCCTGAGATGACTGCCAGCAAAACTTTGAGGAAGAGGTGTGTGTGAGCATGTGAGGAGAGACCAGAGTAGGACCTGGTTTGGCTCATGGGAAGGACAGTGCCTGCAGGGGGAATGGCAGGACCTAAGCACCAAATGACACAAGTGTGGCTCAGCTGGAGAGTGATTCTCTGGAGTAGGAGGTGGTGCTGTGATGAAGCTGGCACAGAGGGAGGGCTCATTATGGAGGCATTTCAACTATGTCAGAAACTGTGCGTCTTATAAGAAAAATAGGGAACCACCGAAAAGTTTTAATGCTAAAACAGCGTGGGCACATGTGCATTTTGTATACGTCAGTCTTGAAGCAGTGTGTGGAATCTATTGTGTGGCTTGGGATTGGTTAAGAAATGGCAAGGAGCTGCCTTAAGGTAGGGACAGAAGCCAGAAGGTTGGGGTTACAAATTGAAGGAGGTCAACTTGGTAGGCTTGGAGGAAAAGGAAAAGTCAAGAATGAGTTCTCACTTTCTGTTCGTGTAGTGTAGCTGGATGCAATGCCTATATTTGAGCCTTGTACAGGTAAAGAAAGAGAAGATTTTAAACTGGCCATGGTGGTACACACCGATAATCAGGATGGCTTCGAGTTCAAGACCAGCTTGGGCTAGATAGTGAGCTCAGGGCCAACGTGAAGTACATTGTGAGTTTGTCTAAAAAAAAAAAAAAAAAGATTTTATGGTCATTTTAGATTTATAGAGTCTGATTTGGCTATGGAGACATCTCAGTGGAGATACCAGTACAATCAGAATCACAGGACACGCTTATTACTTACTGTCTGTTATTTTCCACAGGCTTCTTACCAATTCCAAGCCCCTTTTCTGTTAAAGAGAAGTGATGATAATATCTACCAAAGATCTGTATGTTCTTTAAAAAGAAGAGCATAGCAAACCTGGCATAGGTTATAGAGCAGGGATCAGTAAAGCAGTTTGTTCTTTTTTTCGGGGACTAGGAGTAGTGTGCCCTTAGGCTTGTTGCTTTTTATTTGAACTTAGCAATTTGTAGCTTAGTGTCCTATGGAAAATAAATACCTAAACTGTGCAATCTTTGTAGCTCATACTTCAGCACATCATAGATGGCTTACAATTTTATGTATCACCCTAAATACCTTTGCTTTTTCCCAGTCATTGTGTTACTGCTTAACATTGACGTTCTCCTTGTTTTAGAAAGCATGCACCTTCATCAAATCTAACCTTGATCCCAGCAATGTGGATTCTCTCTTCTATGCTGCCCAATCCAGCCAGGTCCTCTCAGGGTGTGAGGTGAGTCCAGATTTCTACATTGACATTTACTTTAAACTGTAAAGTGCATTGTTAAAGTAGGAAGTCATAATACATTATTTATATTTTGTTTTTGTTGGGGGGGGTTGTTAGGAGATAGACGCAGGGCCTCTTGCATGCTAGGCAAGTGCTTTACCACTGAGTCATACCTCCACCCATGTTATTTTTTATTTAAAAGTAAGACTTCATTGGTATGGGTGGGAATTCCATTCCTGTGGTCTTTTTTTTCCTTAAGAAAGGATAGTGTTTTTCCCCTAAGTTTTCATTTTTCATGGGTTTAAAGTAAGTTTGTCCTGCAGTTGTTGCCTGTCCCTGAGGTGGCTTTGAGTTTTTCTTTCTGTGTCCCATTTAACACTTAAAAATGTTCTGAAGTGTGCCCCTACCTGAGAGTTCTGAGGCATTTTATTGGATGTATGAGAACCATATAGGTAGGTGAGTAACTTGTCACCCTCTTTTAAAAGGGGTTGTGCTGAAGTTTTTGACTATTTAATTCTTGGGTCTAAGGAGTAGTAGAGTAGTTAGCATGTGCTGAGTGTGACATGTCAGCTGCCACAAATTGCCAGAATTTGCTAAAACTCTTGTCTGCCACTCTTTTCCTAGATCTCTATTTCAAATGAGACCAAAGATCTGCTTCTGGCAGCTGTCAGTGAAGACTCATCTGTTACCCAGATCTACCATGCAGTTGCAGCCCTCAGTGGCTTTGGTCTTCCTGTGGCATCCCAGGAAGCACTTGGTGCCCTTACTGTTCGTCTTGGCAAGGAGGAAACCGTGCTGGCGTGAGTTGTCAGTGGTTCTTGGACTTCCTTGGGTTGTACCCTATCCTGAGGGTTCTTTTACTGGTACAGCAAATGCTTCCAAGGCACCTACTACATGCCAGGTATTCTGCTGGACACAGCAGACACAGCACTGAACTAAGGCAGTAAAGTCCTGTCCTCAGTGCTCACATAGACACCATCTTCTGCAGGCTGCTCAGGCAGGAGGCAAGTATTTGCATCATTGTGAACTCATGGGGGTGGAGAGACAGAGCTGCACTTCGAGGTTAGTGATTAGAACAAGGGCAAGTGAAAGATGGTAAGGCCTGTGGGCTGCATGTATCTGCTCTTGAGGCTTGGCTGGGAAAGTGAGATGTTGGCAGTGAGGGCTCTGCAAAGGAAGAGGGCTTTCAGCATCTCTTGAGATAGTGAAAGGTAGTATATGGTAGGAGCTGTGAGCACTTAGAGGGTAGGAAGCAGACTTCGCCATTCTCAAAAGGAGTAGGCAGAGGAGAAGCACCTTGTAGGAAAGGAGCTTTCAGCAACTTTCCTGTTTATCGAGGAAAGTTATTTATTTATTTGCCATACTGAGGATTGAATCCAGGGCTTTATTGCATACTAGCTAAGCAGTCTACCACTAGGCCACATCTACTGACCTGGAACTTGTGTTCCTCCTGCCTCAGCCTCTTGAGTAGCTGGAATTACATGTGTGTGCCACTGTATCCAGCTTTTTCTTACTATAAAAGGGAATCTTAGCCAGGTATGCTTTTTCTTATTATAAAAGAGAATCTTAGCCAGGTATGCTTTTAATCCCAGCACTCTGGGAGGCTGATTTAGGAGGATTACAGATTTGAAGCCAGACAGGTTTAGCAATTTAGTGAGATCTTGTCTCAAAAGATTTTAAGTGTAACTGAGTTTAATATTGATATATTATTACATAATAAATGTCTACATTTTTATACAAAAAGATAAAAGATTTTATTTATTTTTTAAAATGTATTTTAAAGAGAAAAACAAAGCAATAAATAATAAAACGAACAATAAAACAAAATAATAAAATGAAACAAAACAAGATGAAATGAGAATACTAGATTTCAAAACAAGATAGTAGGACATCAATACTAGTTACTATGTTGCATATTGTTATCCTCTAAGTAGTTACTCAGACTACCAGATACAGACTTGCAAAGTTAAGCAATATAAGCATTAAGTTGTTTCTTTAGTTGCTATAATTTCAGAAATTTTATATGTATGGTTTCTAATTTCTTTTGTGTCTGTCTCCTGGACTTGTTCCGGGTGAGCTGGAGGTCGAGATTGCACCTTCTCCTTTGTTTTGTCATTTTCCTGTGTTCCTCCGAAATCAGCTGGCTGCTGAGTCCTCGGTGCTTCCTGCACTGCCTGCGTGTCCTGTGGTGCAGGGATTTGGGCTAGCGAGGTTCCTTAGATCTGAGGTTCCTGGGGTGGTGGAGAGGTGCAGGGCAGTGGCTCATTGGGGCGTGACTTCTCTGGGACTGTAGTAGCATAGGTTCATAAAAAATTTTTAAATGGGCTGGAAATACAGCTCAGGGCAAAGACCTTGGGAATCAGTCACCAGTTTAGAGACTGAGAGGGGAGTCTTGAAACTTACTTTAGGATGTTTGCTACATTTAAAAGTAATGATATACTTTCAGGTTTGGTGGCACATGCCTGTAATCCCAGCACTTGTGAGGCTGAGGCAGGACGATCACCTTGAGTTCAAGGCCAACCTGGGCTATATATATAGTGAGTTCAAGTCCAGCCTGCACTATAGTGAGGCCCTGTCTCAAAAAACAAACAAACAAGCAAAGTAATGATATACTAAGTAGTTTTTTTCTTTAACACTAAACTTTTCACTCAAGAATTTTTTGTTCTTTTTGACCCCACCTACATTTAATTACAACCCTTGAAGAGGGTGTGGAGTCCCTGGAGGGTGTTGATTATTTAGCCAAAAGTTGGTGTTACCAGTTCCCTCTTTCAGAACAGTGAGGTTATCCCCACTACCAGCACCACCACCTCCCCCTGGTCTTTTTTTTTTTTTTTTTTTGACAACCAGATTGTCTCTAAATTTTAAGTTTTGTTAAGGGCAGGGTTCAGTTAGCCTTCTCTGTCACTCTTACCCCTATTCTTACTCAAAGGTCAGTAATCAGTGGTTTGGGGCTGGTTCTTTTCCCAGGGCTACGGTTCTGTAGTACTTGCCCAGTACTTGGCCCCTGCAGTCCTTTGATTTCAGGAGAGCTGAGTTAAGTCATAATCTTTTGATGGTATGTTTCCCAAGTTACTACCATCTTGTGTTATAATCACTACCTTCCTCTGATGCCACTCATTACAGAAAACCTTCCCATTTCCCTCGAAGTACTAGAAAAGTACACCTGCTTTGGAGTCAGACAGACTTGGGTTTTAACACTAGCTGTGTTCCCTCCTTGCCAGCTTTGTAACTTTGGGTGAGCCTCACTTGGAAAATGGAACCAGTAATTCTTACTCCATAGAGCAGATGTCAGGATGGAGTGAAATAACAGATGTGAAGAGCTTAGTGCAGTGCCAATTCCTGAGAGAATGTAGGAAACAGTTCCTTCTCTTGAGTATTTCTTTCTTAGGGGACCAGATACTTCCTTGCTTCCTTTCTCACCCCTTCTTCTTGCTCTTTTTTTTCTCTTCCTTCTCTCTCTCTCTCTCTCTCTTTTCTTTTTTTTTTTTCTTGAGACAGGCTTGCTGTGTAGTTCAGACTGGCCTTGAACTTGTTGTGATCCTTCTGCCTTAGTCCCCCCCCCCCCCATGAACTGGGATTATAGGTGTGTGCTACCACAACCAGCTGTGAGGTTATTTCTGTATTAGATCAAAAGCTTCTTTATTTGCAGTGCTTATATAGTCTGGCAAATTGAAAGTGACAATAAAGAGTTAAAAAAGGCTAAAACTGTATTTTTTGTTTCTGCTGTCTTATAAAAGCTTAGAGGTAGAAAACTCTCATGCTTCAGATCAAATGGAAACATATTGAAACTCCCTGAGCCCTCAGTGTTTTCACAGGTAAAATCCAGAGACTAGTATCTTTCTCACAGTGTAATTGTGAAGATTGAATTGGTAGGGTGTTCTTTACTACTACTAATTAGTCCTATTTAGGGAACTCTGATATAAACTGGGACATTTTGAAGTAAGCCTTTTGTACTTAAGTGGAGTTATTCTAGGAAATATATGTTCATAAACCTGTCTCGAAAAGAGAAGATATTTGTAAGTTGGAATGAACTATTTGACAGGATGTCATTGCAATTGCTTATAAAACAATTTCTCTGAATCATCTGCTGTATATTAGCAAGACAAGATCTGCTTTCTTAGTGTTTGAAAATACTACTCCAGAGAGAAAGAAATGACTGGCTGGGGAATAAATAATTAAAGCCAGTGACTAAACTTTTCTAAAGTGGATTAATTCTAAAACCCATGAGGTTCTTACTAGCATGGCACTCCGCTGTCCTAGAGAAGAGAAAAAAATGATATTCTAATTGAAAAGTTCTTTCTAGGCAATCTTAGCAGCCTTTTCTGAAGTCAGCATTTATCATGGGCAGATGTGGGGGTTTTATCTCATTTGAAAATTCACATTTCATTTTCTCAAGTGCATTGTAACAAGCATCTCATAGGAGCTGTTTATTGCTCATGGGACTTCTCTCTTCATGAATTTGACTCCTCTGTTTTCCAGTCTGTCATCTTAATGGAATTAGTTTTCTATGGAAGGAATTTAAATTGTTATGATCTCAACATAAGCAGACAGATTCTTGCTGTACATTCACTGACACAATGACTTGATAAGCAGTGGTTTCCACAAGGACCCAACCATCTCTTAGGAATTAGGAAACCATTCTGAGCTTGGGCAGCAGACTGTGTGACCACCAGAGGACTTCGACTTTCCTCAGTTTACTCTGAGATACACCATTTATGTGCTCCTAACTGCATTAGAATAGAATCTAATAAAAAATCATGCATATGCATACCGATCATGTTCCATCCTTCTGTAAGTTTACCTTACAGAATGCGCTCATAAGTGGACAAAATGTATGAATAAGCAGTATGAATGAAGTTTTGATACAGTGTTACATGTGTGAGCCTTAAAAACATCATGCTAAGTCAAAGAAATAAACATAAAAGATCACATATTGTATTATAATCATTTATATTAAATATCCCGATAGGTAAGTTCTTAGTGATAGAATATAGATTGGAGGTTGCCAGAGGTGAAGGTAGGCAGAATGAGGAGAAACTGCTTAATGGGTTTTACTTTGAGGCAGTGCACATCTTTTCAATCTAAGTAGCTAGTGGCTGTACAAAATTGTGAATGTTGTCAGTGCCACTAAAGTAATCTTTTTTTTTTTTTTGGTGCTACCGGAGATTGAACTCGCACCTCACCCTTGCTGGGCAGGTGCTTATACCACTGAGCTAAATCCTTTTTTTTTTTTTTTTTAATCTTTTTTTTTTTTTATAATTTTATTTAAAGAGGAAAAAACAAAACAAAATAAAACAGAATAAAGGGTAGCAACAATACAGTATTCCAAGGAAAAAAGGAAAAGTACAACAACAATAAAACCTAAGAAATTATTACTTGACTAATTACATACTGACTTCTTGGAAATAGTTGTTCACATTACAAAGTTAAAACATGTAAAGTAGA
>PVJX010011475.1:0-53446 GCA_004027295.1 Dolichotis patagonum | reverse complement strand
CTCGTTTTGTGACAGGTTCCTCATCTGCGATATGGAGAGTGACCTCCTAGGGCTTTTATGAGGGTATAAATGAGCTTCATTTATTCAGGTGCTTACAACAGTGCTTGACACGTGGTAAATCTCTGTGTGCGCCGTTAGGCTTCATTATACCACAACATTGTGTAAAAGTTGCATGATTTATTTGGTGACATAAGCTTTCCGAAGCCACAGGCTTTACTCAAGTCATTCTGTAACTTTAGTGCCTAGAACAGTACTTGGTGGAGTGGGCAGAAAAATCAAACAGCAGGCTACATAAAGAGGGAAAGTGAGGGCACACGTAGGATTTTTAAATTAGTCATTGCTGAACTTGCCCCGAATCACTGTCCAACTTTTTAAATGTTACTAGTTACTGTTGATACTCATACTAAAATGGTGCAAAGAAAATGAACTTCTCCCCCTTCTTGTTAGCAAATAATACTTGGAGATACCATTGTAAACTGATAGTCTTTTTTGCCATTTATTTGATAATAGACAAGAGGACAGAATTTCCCACTCTTCTATGACACCAATAAACAGAGGCCTTAGGATATGTTTGAAGGAAATAATCTGAAAAGAGAAAAATAGTATATTCATGAAGGTGTGCCTCTCAGCATTATTTGTAGTCATGACAATAGTATACAAGCAAAGTATCCCAAAGGAAATAGTTAAGTAAACAGTATAGGTCTTACAAATGGAAGTAGAAGTGACTGAAGAGCTAGAATACATTAAGATGAAGGAATATGCAATTGCTTTTCTTTTGAATGGTTCCTTCAATGTCAAAATAACTTAATAATTAACCAAAGTTGAAAAAACCCACACAAAAGTCCTTTGCTCTTGAAACTGTCTCAGCTCTTTGCAGAAGACTAGATAAAACTAATTGACTCTTTGAACCTGCTCCAGAGCCAGCTGTTGTTTGGTTTCTGTTATTTCTATTCTCTGGGAGTTCCTTTGCAATCCCATCTGATCCCCTACTATATTTAGTCTCTTGGGCATGGATTTAAGAATAAATTGGGGATTACTTATGTTTATGAATTAATAAGTCTTAGTTCTTTGGTTCTCTTAAAGAAATACTCTTTGAAACCATGATTTAAGTTAAGATTAAGGTGAGCGTTTTCTGTATAGCCTTATGTTTTAATTTCGGTTGGTTTACTCTAAGAAGCACTTGTCCTTCATCACGTTTCCACTTGTTTCTTTAGTCTTATTTAAGGAGTGTCCACAAGAAGATCTCCTCTGTCTTAAGGAGGAAGGCTGCACTGTCCTGACCTATTGCCAGTCAAAATGTCTGCAAAATCGAGAGCGCCTTCCACTTGCCTTCCACAAAGTCCAGAGGAGCCTGGCAGGCTTCGGATAGTGAAGATGGAAGAGGAAGAGCAGGCATGTGATCCAGACTCCCACCTCCACTGGGGCAGCTGCTACACCGCAGAGACCTGCCGCCAGCGGTTCAGGCAGTTTGGCTACTCTGACTCCGCTGGGCCCCGGGAGGCTCTGAGACAACTCCAGGAGCTCTGCTGTCAGTGGCTGAGGCCAGAGGCACACACCAAGGAGCAGATCCTGGAGCTGCTGGTGTTGGAGCAGTTCCTGGCCATCCTGCCCGAGGAGCTGCAGGCCTGCCTGCAGAGGCACCGGCCAGAGAATGGGGAGGAAGCTGTGACTCTGCTGGAGGAGCTGGAGAGAGAAGCTGATCAACCAGACTTGCAGGTAAGAAGGGGACCTGTGGGAAATGACCGCAGCAGCGCATCGCGCAGAGGGGAGCTATCAAGTCGCTTTCCCGCTCAGCACAACTGCAGGCACAGGCTAGTGAATGTACCCTTGGGTGTCCCAGGAAATAGATCACCACTCTGCTTTTCTCCTTTTTTTTTGAGCCCAGGATATTTTCTACATGCTTTCTTTGTTATTTTATTCTCAAGTACCTACCTGATGCCCTTCTTCAGCCTCAGTTATACCTCATGTTCCCAGGTCGTTTTTGGAAGAAGAAAGGCCACGATGGCAGAGAAGCTGGCACCTTGGGAAATCGCTCAGGAATTTCCAAGTAGCTGGCTGAAGACCTTGAAAAAGCAGCTTCACTGGGCATCGTGGGAGCCACACTCCGTAAGACAGCATGGTGAGGTGCAGGACTTAGCTTCTGGTGGGAGGTGAAGAGGGCCCAGTATACGCCACACATCTTGGTGCTGTAAGAAGTCTCAAATACCTCTTCTGTCTCATCTCCATCTGTTTTATACAGAGGAAAACACAGCTCCTCTGCCTGAAGCAGAAGCCCAGTCTGCAAGGTCTCCAGTTCAGCCTCATTCCTACCTTTGTCCTTTCAGGTGGCCTCTGAGGTCCTTCTGTGGGACTCCAAGGCACACAGTCAAGAGACCACTCATCTACCTATTGTTTGCTAGGTAATAGCTTATCCAGGTACTATAGGATCCAAGAGCAAAATTGCCCATATTGCTCCTAAGGTACCTTTCCTTTGAATATGTTTTTCTTCTCCCTTATGCCCTAAAGTGGTTTCTGTTGCTGTGCATGAGATTTTTACAGAACTGCTCCAGAATGGCCAGCATAGCAATCTGTCCTTACATTACAGATACAAAAAAGGGGAGTGGGGAACAAAGCACATAGATAGAGTCAGGGGGCAGGGTTTTATGATGAAGTGACAACATTTGAGCAGAGACTCTCCTTCTAGATGATCATCCTCAATAAAATGGCAACCAGATATCAAGAGGAAAACTTCATTTGGAAACCACCGCCACCACGCACACACACAGCTCTGTATACCAGGGCTGGCTGATGAGCTAAGCAAGACTAGAAAATACAGAAATCTAAAGAGATGTTTAGAAAAGATTCTCACTCTTACATGTCAAGTGGCCTCCCACAGGCTTGTGCTAAGCACTTAAAACCTTCAGTCTAGAAATCATCTTGCTTAACTATTAGAAGTAGGAGGGATGGAGGCGGAGAACTGAAATATATTATGTACTTATACCAATGCCCCACAACGAATGTAATCATTATGTACTGCAAACATGTACTAATAAAAACTTAAAATTTCTTTAAAAAGAAGTGGGAGGGAAACCATCTCAGCCTCACCCCTTTCAGAGGCCATCAGCCTCCAAGCATAAGCTCCTGTTTTCAAAAGTCATGTCCTACCTGTGAAGCTACCCTCCACCCCAAAACATTAAAAAATGTATGGAACTTTGAAACAAAAAGGCGAAGATTCCAGGATTTTTCAGTACCAAGTAGACTGAACCAAAGACACATGAGAGAGTGAGAACCATTTTGTAAGACTACAACATGATTTCTGCAGTTGTGTCGTGTCTTACCAAGGCTTCTACAGATGACCCTGTTGGTCTCAGCACTAGGAAATGCTAACTATTGTCAGCATTTTGATAGTAGTGACTAAATATTGATGTCACTTGGGACTCTGAGCTATCAAAACTAAAATCTTTGTCATTTGTAAAATGACTTCTGCTTACACCAGTAATAATAAATGAGCATGCTATATTTATGAACAACTACTAGAATTTTAATTCATTTTATACTAACTATATTTAGACCCATTTTAAATTAAATTCTAAGGATTTAAAAAAAAGATAACTCATGGTGCTCTTAGTGTCTTACTCAGTCCCTGACATCTCTTCTCCTCCAGCCTCCTTTTCTCATGAGAGGACTCAGAATCACTATTCTCTCTTTCATTTCCTAAGTCCTACTTACTAAATGCCTACACATAAAGGAATCACCCTCCAGCTGTTGTGGTCAGCTAAAGCCATGTCATGTCCTCATTGTGTCCAAAATGGTGCTTATTGCAGGATAATTTTATTCCAGTGCCTTTAAGCAGCTTCTATTAAAGTGCCACCTGAGGATGACAGAGGCAGCCCCTTTCGTACATACAGTTAGGTCACAGTTCTCCTGAGCCTTAGCTAGCCTTTGTCACAAGTCCTCTACACCAGCTAGATTTAAGTGACCACAGTCTATAAGCAGCTATACTCATTTTTTCATAGACGTTAAATGCAGTATAGAACAATACAGGAAACCTAGCCATTTAGCCAGTGTTATAATTTACATCAGGTTTCTGGTAGATGGTACCCTGTGCTACACTTCACTTTTTGAAGTGCCATTTTTCTAGTTTATAATCCTCCCTTTTTTGCCTGAACTATATTTTCTAGCTGCATTTTCCATATTTTGACCTGTTAACTTTCTTCAGCTCATTTATTTGCATAATTGATTCATTTATCACTACAAAGCTTTGCTTTGTTTTTGAACACTCTTGCTTTAGGTCTTGTTCATTACTCATATTTGATTCCTCACCTTCCAGTTGTTATCTCTCTCTATTAGTTGTTCATCTTTTAGGCCCTTTTCTTTTCTTTCAGACTTTCCCTTGTCTGACATATCTTTTTCCCCTTACTCACCATTCAGCCTTCTCAGTAGAGCTTTGCATATTTATAGTTGGCTGCGCCCTCGGTATTGTAAGCCCCTCTTTTTACCTCATGATCTTCTCAACATTTTGTCTTCTTCATCCTCCACATTGTGATGTCGTTCTCCACACTTGCTAGCTAATAATGCATATACATATTTGGGTCATACTTTTTCTCTTTCTTTTTGAACAGTGAACTGGTGACATTGCTTTTCTGTTTATTATTTCAGATGAAGACACCAAAACTATAAATGTGAAATCTGCTTTAAGGCAAAAAACCTCCTCAGACATAGAACTGCATCACGATGTGTCTAACCCCCTCCACATGAATGCCTCCCAGAATTTCACATCTCAAGGAACCTGGGAACCAGATGGCAGGTTTTCAAGAAAACAGAAAAACCCTGCTCGAAAAAAGCAACATAAGTGTGATCAATGTGGCAAAATCTTTAGTCAGAGCTCAGCCCTTATTTTACATCAGAGAATTCATAGTGGAGAGAAGCCTTATGCATGTGATGAGTGTGCAAAGGCTTTCAGCCGAAGTGCAATTCTGATTCAGCATCAAAGAACCCACACTGGAGAAAAACCCTTTAAGTGTCATGACTGTGGCAAGGCCTTTAGTCAAAGTTCAAATCTCTTTAGACATAGGAAAAGACATACTAGAGAAAAAGTCGCATCGGTATCATAGGGACCCAAAACATTTGAGTTTTTGCAGAATAAGAGAAGACACAAGGCACAAACACTCCTTCAGTATGAGTCAGTGGTTTTAGTGGACACCAGTTTTGTTTCAAGGGTCATAAAAGCCACAGGAGAGAAGGAAGAATATGTCATGTCAGCATTACTTGCCTTTCTGCTTATTGTCAATTCTGATGTTCGAGATTCCAAAACAATTCAGTTTCCATCCCTAAGCAGCCTTTGAAAAGACATTTTCAGATGTTTTCTACTATTCCCATTATTAACTAAAATAATGAACTAGTATGCTTATGACTTTTTTTAAAAAGTATGTAATTTCCCAGTTGAGAAGAAATGTATGTATTACTTAGTTTAACAGATATTTTTTCTTTGTTTCATAACTCGAGCGCTAGAATTCTAAGGGCTAAAGATTAAACTGCTCTTTAAAATTGTTCCTATTTTATCTTTGGTTACCAGATTCACAATATGATAATAGTATTGAGGGCAAAAGAATATATAGCTCACAAACTAAGCTGAAGTGTTTACAGTCATTGTTAGGAGGTGGGCAAATAAAATCACTCTATCTTACGAGGGCCAGGGATGTAGCTCAGCAGCACAGCACCTGCCTGGCAAGGCCCTGAGTTCGATTTCTGGTACCAAAAAAAATCTTACGAAAGCTCTAAACACTATTAATGGTACTGAGTAATTTCCTGTGCTGGAAAAAATAGTCTTTTTTTATAGTGTAGATAACTAATAACTGAATGGAAACATTAAAATGATTGTGTATCTTTAAGAAATGACATGAATTTAAGGAATGGTTTCATAATAAGCAAGACCATTCTGGGGTGCTTGATAGGGTGATGATCATATATAAAGAAAAGAAGGAGATAAGAAGAGAATGTAAGACTACACAACTGATGTAGCACAAATGTTGATAAATGCAGTAATGAGAAGTGTACCACAGCCATCTGAGAAAACAAGTCCTTAACACCTGGAGACTATTCTTCCTTCTTCCTTGTGTCTATTTTTCTGGCTTAAGTCAGCTGTAAATATGTTTCATGTACCATAAGACAGTCTTTTCGGGGTTAGTGAGATAAGTTGTAGTCAGGAGTTGTGAGGAGAACAGAATTTATAATACTATCTTATGATGGTCACCCAGAGTTCAACACAGAAAGTTCAGGAAGTCTGTCCACAACTCTAAAGACAGAATATTCAAACAAGGGCCTGGATCCCTGAGCCATATCCTGCATGAGTCCAGATGAAAACCGAGAGCCCATGACAATGCCTCCCATGAGTCCAACTGGAGATCTAGCGCCCACAAGAAGGACTCACACCAGTCCGTTTTACGAATCTGCGCTGGGAAGGCCCGAAGGTCAGCAGTGGAAGCTAGAAAGTCTATGCCAGCGGGGTGAAGGAACTGTGCTGGTAGGTTGAGGGTTCTATGCTGGAGCCAAGAAGTCACACTCAAAACAAAGACCAGGGCTGTCCTGAAAAGCACCACAGCCATCCTCAGCAACATGGACGTCCATAGCACCTCCAATGATAAGAACAGTCAAATACATGCCAGAAAGCCAGCATCATGAGTTTCTCCTGAAGATTAAACAGCACAAGTCTTCCCCTCCGGAGCCAGGAAGCAAACCTCGATGTAAGGACCAGAGTTCCCCCAAAGTGAACCACAACCACTCTCACCAACAAAGGTTCTGAGCTCCTCTGATGACAGTGGTCGAACTCACACTGGGGAAGCTAGTCATGATGAGCTCCTCCAGGAGAACCAATGGCTCAAACAGCAACACTTAGAGAAACCCACACGTCTGGCTTCTTCTCCATGTCTCTATTTATGCTGGCAACTTGCCTCAGGTGGGACATCTACACTCAGCACCATGCAGAGTTAATTCAGATGGTGTTAAGTTGACCATCAGTTTTTAATTCATAACAGTCATGAAGTCAGACTCTGGAGTTTGATGCTTTTGTACAAATGAAAAAAATTACTGAAATTCAGTTTAAAGAGTCCACCACAAACTCATAAACAATTGTTCAAACCCAACTTTTCTATTTCATAAGTTTCAAGACAACATTTTAATGTATCTATAGTATGTAAATAGCTAGTTCTATCCATATTTAATTCAAATTCCCCACTTAAAATGAGTCTTGTACACTGTTAAAATTAGTCTGATAATACACAACAAAATGTCCTGTTTTCTAGGGATTCTTTGTACTACATCACAATTTTAGTATATGTGCTGCCTAAGCAAACACAGCAAATGTGTCACGATACACAATACACATGTTCTTTTGTTTTTCCTGGAGGCACAGCCATGATGGAAGCTGACCCCAGAAGGGAAAGTCCTTGAAAAAGGAAGAGGCTTGTAGGCTTGTCTGGTGGGTTCCTGATAAAGTGTAATATTTCATTCTCAGAAAATCTGGCCATATCTAGTGCTCAAAGTAACTAAAGAAATGAATGTGGGATTGGGCTCTGTTTAGTATACTGATAAATGCAAGATTAATAATGAGAGACAAATGAAACTTTTATTATACATTATTTCTAATAGTGATTGTGTTTTGTAGCACCACTGAGTATGTATTGAGTTTTGTGTAATATAAGTTATTTTAAATATAGGTATCTTTTTTATTTAGGGCTCATTTTATGTATAATTAAGATGACAAGTCATCTATTAAAACGAATGCCTCAGAGATAAATGATAAATGTACTGTGGGAAGTGTTTTTTTAGGTTCTATGTGCATAAGATGAAAGATCTCAAGTCAAGTCTTCTGATGATTTGTCTTCATTTGGTGACACTATAGACTTTATAGGATTATGTACTCTGTTGCCACCATATAGTGGTGTAAATCAAACCATCTAAGTACATGATGAGTTGTAAGGGATGTTACTGGGTACTCTGAGATATTTTGCGCTTACATGGCTCTCCTAATGAGTAGGTAGTATGCATTTATCTAAACTGAGAATTACTATCATTTGAACTAAGCTTGATAAGAATTAGCATGATGTTAGCATTCCCATTAGATTAACTAATTTCCAGGAATAGTAAATATTCCAAAATGAAATTGGTATTGTTTTGTACTGGGTCTTCAGTGTTACCAATAATCCTATCTTATTTGTTTACCTCTGCTGTTATCTTCAAAGGCCAGGTCAGATATTTGTCATCTTCCTCAACATTCCTATATTAGTTTGTAATGTCTAGAAGCAACATCCATCTTTGCTGGTTTAAACAAACGGCAGTTTATAACCTGAAAACTGGAGTGGGTTGCTGCTGGCTCTGTTATCAGCTAGATAGTGCTCTTTTAGTATTTCCTTTACACTTACTTTCTCAGGTTTTTGAGAGAACTGTCCCAACTCCAGAAACTATATCTGGAGTCAAATCATGAGGAGCAAAAGCTTTTCAAAAATCCCCTATAAATTCGGTTGTATCCCTTGTTGCAGGTATTTTAGGAACACTAAAGGAAAGCAGCAGAGCCAAGGAGCACTGAATTGGCGTTGCTGGGTCAGACAATGGTGTTGGCCCTCCTGCCCCATTGACACCTTCATCTTTGGGAATATAGCTGCAGAGAAAATGATGAGAATTCTTATGACTTCCTGCCACCAAATTTGCCAGCTTGTTACACCTCATCCATCATTTCCTTGCCCCCCTCCTCTGAGAATGCTTAAAGGATCTCTCAGATTTTCTCCATCGTTTCCCACCTCTGCAGGGCTTTGGCTGCTAGCACTCTCCCTTCTCCTCTTCAGCTTCTGCCTTCCTTCAGGATCTGTCCCTTTACCACCTGAACATGCTGTCATGACCCACCCTCCAACCCTAAGCTATTCCAGCAGAATTGCAGCAAAATCCTGAATGCAGGGGAGTATAATGGCTCTTAACTTTGTCCTCTACACATTTATTTCCTTCTACCAGAATAATCTTCCTAAAGCACAAAGTGCATCATGGTGTTTCCTGCTGAAGATGTAGATTTTCCATTGCTTTTTAGAATAAAGTCAGAACTGCTAAACAGTTTTTGAGGCTCTTCATGATCTGAACACAGCTTACCATTTAAGCTTTATCTCTTATCATTGGGCTCTGTTTGGTTGCAGCCATTTTGAATTATCAGAAGCCTTTCTCTTGCTTCTCAGCCTTTGCCTGTGTTCTTTTGAACTCTAGGGAACTTTTACATGTCGTTTCATTCTTTTGTATCCAGGTTTAGTTTACATGCCACTTCTTCCAGGAAGCCTTCTCTAACAGCTCAGAATAGGTTGAGGCATGCCACTGCCTGTGCATTCTATTGCAATCTGCTCTTACTCCTGGCTTTACGTTTATCACATGAAAGAAAATGATTTTAAAATATTAAGCTGCAAATATGGCCCCACGGAAGACAGAGAATGAATGAGACTTTGGGACGCAAGTCATGAGGTGGAGGCAGCAAAAATAAGGTTTAAACACCCAGTCCTGAGAATAGTAAGACAATAGGAGGGTCAGGCACAGGTGTCCTTTCACCTCTCTACCTCAACCACTGGAGAAATTGTTGAGGAGGGGTCCTGAAAGCAGAGAGCACTGTGTCTACTTGTCACTCGGTCCTTTGGGTGAACAAATGTTGATCCGGCAGCCTGTGTTTCAACACTGAACTCCTGTCAAAATAGCAACAGTGTAAGGCAGAAAGTGTCTACCAGCTAATACATAGGTGGAAGATTGTAGCAAATTTTTGTGCCCAGTGGAGACTTTAGAAATCAGCCAACTCCATGGGTGGAGAGTTGGGATAGTTGTGCAAATTAACATTGTGGATCCTGTAACTAAAAGCTAGTGGGTATTGGGTGTAAATTTCATTCATAATTTATAGGGGATCATTAACTCTCCCTACAACAGATCAAATCACCAAGGAAGAATTCTGGCCCCCAGCTCAGCCAGAAGAACAGATCATTTGTTGCTGTGTGCTAGTGAACAGGTGCCACAGTACACCAGCTGACTAGCATTGAGACCAGTGAAAGTCAGCAAGCCCGTCTGAGACCCAGTGCATCCATACTGGTAAGGAAGGTGTCAGGAAGCCAGAAATTACTAAGGTTATTTCTCACATGATGAGATCGAGTTTAACCTCATAAAATTGTGCATGAACTGTGTGTGCATGGATTACAGGCACTGAGGACTGAGGTGCCGCTTATACTGCTGCAGGCCCTAGGCAGGCCACTGGGTGGCGCACACAAAGAACAGACCTAAGTACACTGGAAAGCTTTGGAAATCTATTTGACACAAGTAACTCAGCTCACAAGGTGCAAATCAGAACTTGTGGCCTGATCTAGGGCAGTTGCCTTGTGAAACAAATAAAATCAGAAAATTGACATTCTGTTCAGGATTTAAATAATACCTAAAACTCCATAACATATTCAAAATGTGTATGATATAATGCAAAAAATTTAGACATTAGGAAGAACAAGCAGTATCTGTTTCTAGGGAAAAAGAAACCCCAATTATGTCAATGACTAGATAGTGTACATATTAGAATTAATAAAAAATATATTAAAGCAAGTTTTTAGCCATGCTTAAAAAGTAAGGGTAAATAAATGCAAAAGTCAGATATTAGAAAGAAACAGAATATAAAGAAGAACCAAATGAAAATCGTGTATCTGAAAAATATAACAACTAAAACAAATTTTTGACTAGATGGGGCTCATGGAAGAATGGAAGTGACAGAAGAAATGGTGATTCATTTAATCTAAACAACACAATAAAAATTAAAAATAAAAAAGAACATACGGAATTAAACACCAGGACCAAGTGGGCTTTATTCCGGAACTGTAAGGTTGGCTCAGTATTTCAAAATGTGTCAAGACCCCAGCCTTTTCCCCATGAGTCAGCGAAATTCGCAGACTGCAAGGCAAGAGAACAAGAAGTCACCAAGGAGCAAGCCCTCCCTGCCAATCAGCACCATGCACGAGCTGCTGGGGGAGCCAGACCCCCCAGCCCGTTCTGGTGCATGGGCTGGGAAACAAGAAGAGCCACCCCCCCACACACACACACACAAGTGACCAGCTGATCTGGAGAAACACTGCAACGATAGCTACTGAGGTGAAATGCAATGTGATGCTTGTGCTGTTTTATGTTTTACTGACTTTGCAGGTCTAGGGCCAGTGGTCTGATCATCTATTCAGAGGATAATGGTACGCAGGGTGGCATCTACTGGGGATCTCCTGAGGATGGTAACCATTGTTAATTCCCTATTATCTTGTTTTGGGGTTCTGTATAATTTTGTTTTGTTGAGTTGGGTTTTATTCTGTTTTGTTTTGTTTTGTTTGATTTTGTTATATCCGATGGCATGGGCAGCTATTTCAAAGATAGCAAGATATATTATAATAGCCATTTTGGATTTATTATTGTCTTGTTTTGAAGTCTTTCACTGCATTCATTGTTTTATTTTTAGTGGTTCTATTTTCTGTTTTGTCTGATTTTTACTATGTCTGAAGGTATCTGCAGTTATTTTGAAGACAACAAGAGGCATTATGGTAACTACTATTGTTTTCTTATTATTTGTTTTGAAATCCTGTGTCACATTCTTTTGTTTTGATTGGCTGTATTCTGTTTTATTTTGTGTGGTTTTAGTCTTTTTAAAATAAAATAAAAGTAAATAATAAAAATATGTCAAGGTAATTCACAATATTAATAGTCTCGAAAAAAATACCACGTTTGTATCAACCTGAAAGTATCTGTCAAAATCAGCATTCATTTATTATGAGACCAGAAGGGAACTTCTCTAAAAAGGACAGTTACTAAAAACCTAGAGTTAATATCATAAGTATGAAAGCTGGATACTTTCCCTTCTAGAATTGAAAATGAAATAAGGATGTCCATCCTTCACTCCTATTTAGTTTTGACTTGGAAATCCTATACAGATTGGAAGTTAAAAAATAAATTTCCCTAATTTTCAGTTATCCATATAGAAAATAACTACTGCATTTTTGGAAGCTCTTAACAGTAATAATGGAGTTTATCTTGGCGTTTGCAGGATACAAAGTTGTCTTACTCAGTTTAGGCTGCTATTAAAATAATACCACAGACTGGGTACCTTAAATAACACAAATTTTATTCTTTACAGTTCTGAATGTTGGAAAGTTCAAGAGCAAGATGCCCACTGATTCAGTAGCTAATGAGGGCCCCCTTCCTTGCTTGCAGAGGGAGGCCTTCTTGCTGTATCAGAGGCGAGGAGGGAGATACTCAATTTTGTGTATATTCTCATAAGAGTTCTGTGTTAGTTTACCATTGCTGTGACAAAATACCTGAGGAAAGAAAACAGCTTAAAGGAAGAAAAGTTAACCTCAAAATTTCTGAGGCTTCTGTCCCATAGCCATTTGTCTCTATTGCTTCTGGGCTTATAGTGAGGCAGAATATCATGGCAGGGAGCAAGTGGTGGAGCAAAGCTGTTCACATAACGACAGGCAGGAAGTGGAGACAATGAGCGAGAAAGAGGCCAGGGACGAGATGCACCCTTTAAGAACATCTTCCCAGGGACCTACTTCCTCCAAGTTGGTCTTACTTCCTACAGTTTCTACCACTTCCAAATAATTTATTCAACCCCTAATCAGATCAGAGCCTTTACAGTCCAATCACATCCCTAAAGCTCCACCTCTAAACGTTTCTGCACTGGGAACCAAGCCTTCAATAGTTGTCTTTGGGAGACAGTCCATATCCAAGTCCTAACAAACTCTAATTTTCTTTATGAAGGTTGCATTCTCAAAACCAAACTACCTTTCAAAGGCTCTACTTCCAAATGCCATCACACTGGGGATCAGAGTTGAAACATAACAATATCTGGAGGACACTGTCAGTCTATAAACAACAGTCAATATGCAAATACCTATTATATATGCTGGTAATGAGAAACTGGAAATTTAAAAACTTAAACACCACTTACAATAACTTCAAAAGTAGTAATTAATAAATTTTTTAAAAAGAATAAATTGAACCAAATATAGGCAACATATTGTATTAAAATCTACAAAATTCAGATGAAGAATATCAAAGACCAAAATAAATGGAGAGATATAAAGTGTAGATTGGAAGATTCAATATAATTAACATGCCAATTATTCTTAAACTGATAAATGGATGTAATACAATTCTAATATAAATTCAAGCAGGATATCCTGTATACATACAGGTATGTTGATTCTAAAAGTTATAAGGAATACTAAGTGATAGCTTAGGATAGCTAAAACATTGTTTTAAAAGAACAAAGCTGTAGGACACACATTACTACTGTAACTACTATCATAAAGCTACAGTAATCATGATGTGACTTGACAAAGGGGTAGATGGATATATAAATAATATAACAGATGAGACAGTCAGAAATAGACCTACACAAAAACCCTTTTAAAAAAATTAGGGGCGTGAACTCAGAGGCTCTCGGCCATTAAATGTCATCCTTAGTATTTTTTGTTTGTTTGTTTTTTAATTTTGAGGTAGAGTCTCCCTAAGTTGCCCAGGCTGACCTTGAATGGTGATCCTGCTGCTTCAACCTTCTAAGTAGCCAGGACTAGAGGCATATGCTACCATGCCCAGTTTCTAATTTATTTTTTTAATAAAGATGTGAATGCAATTCAATGGAAACAGAATAAACTTTTAATCAAACAGACCAACTGGACATCTCATCTCTAAGGATAAAATTTCTCAACCTATAATTCATTATTTTCATTAAAATTAATGAAAAATAAATTATATAATACAAAGTGTAAAACTATAAAGCTTCTGGAAGAAAACAAGAGTATCTTCATGACCTCATGTTATTCTTAGATATGACATCAAAAGCACTAAAGAAAAAAAGAGTTATCGAAATTAAAAGGTTTGAACCCTGGGCATGGTGTTGCACGCCTGTAATCCCAGCACTCGGGAGGATCATTGCAAATTCAAAGTCAGTTTGGGCTACAAAGTGAGTTCAAGGCCAAGCTAAATCATATAGTGAAACCCTGCCTCAAAAAAGACCAAAAGAAAAAGAAAGACATTAAAAGGTTTTAATCTGTGAAACACACTAATAAGAGAATAAAATACAAACTATAAACTGAGAGAAAAATTTTCAAATTTCAAATTACCTGATAGTGTAGCTACTCTGATAAACTATTTCAAAGTTTCCTCTAGAATTAAACATATACTTACCATATGATCCAGTAATTCCACTTTTAGATGTTTATTCTAGAGAAATAAAAACATATTTTATACAAAATCTATCCATATAAGTATCCTTACATGTTTACAGTAGCTCTACTCATAATTTCCCAAATTCAGAAACAAACTAAAAGTCTTCCTTGAATAAACAACTTTGAGACATGTAAGTAGAATCCTACTCAGCAATATTCAGCAATAAAATAGAAGGAAATATTGATATGACTCTTAAAGGCATTGTGCTGAATGAAAGAAACTAGTCTTAAAAGTTACATACTTTTGAATAAAACCTATTGGTAAAGCTGAGTGGAAATGTCCTTAGAAAAATATTTTTTAAAAAGGATACATACCTTGTGATTTCGTTTCTAGTACATTTTGGACAAATCAGAACTGTTGTACTTAGTAACAAGTCAGTGGGTTCTACCAGGTTAAGAATGTAAGAATGATGTGAGTACAACTTCATTAAATTTTAAGACATGAAGGAACTATTGTGTATTGTGTATTGGTTTTGATAATACTTTCACAAATCTGTGTGTTAAAATTCATAGAACCTTATGCCAAAATAGTCAAATGTATTGTATGTTAATTTTTTAAAAGAGCAAAGTCCTACAGAACAAATGGAGCCAAAATTTGATTCTTTAACAGATTAATACAATTGAGAAATCTAAGGCAAACCTGATCAAGAAAGAGAAAGCAGGCATTACCAATTTTGAGAATGAAAAAGCAAACATTCATAAATTCATTCTTGCACTTTTGATTCTATTAATAACAAATCATTTCTAACTTGTAGTTTGTCAAAAACTCATCCTTAAATAAACCTAAACCAAAGGAAAAATAAAAAAAAAGAAAGAGGGACAGAAAGAACATCACTAAAGTCCCGATAGACATCAATAAATGTTAAGAAAATATTATGAACAACTTTATGCCTATTATGAACAAGCTTGACAACCTAAATAGGTATTTATTTTTAAAGACAAGATTATTTTTTCTCAAATCTCATGACCAGAATTGAATAATATGAGCATTCCTAGCCAGAGAGGCAAAAACAGTAGACAGAATGATCACAGGTATCTTAGCTCAACCACAATTACTTCCTTATGACCAGATAGATTGTTCCCCTCCCTGAAAAATACAAAAAAGCCAGGGTGTGTTAGAAGTCGGGGCAGGGTTATTCAGTTAGATTTTCAATCACTTATAATCCAAAGACTCCTGGTACAGTGCAGTACTAGATAAAATGGAAATTTTAACCAGTGTAAAATGCCTATGGGGAGGGCAGGGTTCGAAATAACGGCTAGAGAGAAACCTAGGAAATACCTTTCTTGGGTGATAGGTGACAACACCAAATCTGAAGGTTTGTGTTTTCCTTCCGGCGGGAAAAACTGTCTTACTCTGCTTCCTCCATCTCAGGATGCCTGTCTTCTCTCTCAGTACTTCATGTAAGTACCCTTCTCTATTGTAGCACTTCTATACTGTCCTATAAATATTTATTTTCTTTATTTCCTTGACAAAATAGTAATGTCGAAAGAAGGAATTATAACGTCATTTTATTTATTTTGAATTGTTTATCACCCAGTTATTGCCTGTCTGGTTTTATTTTATTAATTTTTTAAAATTTTTAAAAAATTTTGCCATGAATGAATAAATGATATGCTTTGTATGAAGACAAGACAAGGTAAGAATATTTACCTGGTAAAGTGATGAGCTCCCTTTTGGATCTAGACCAATTGTTACTTATATAGAAAGTGCAGCAAAAGTAGCCAAAGGTGTCAGTTTCCCAAGGTCCCTGCCCCCTCCTACAAACCTAAATGATGTGGGACACCTTGTTGTTAAGGGGATAATGATGAAAAAGTGTCATTAGAACCCAGAAAATAACTAGAAAAGGCCTCGTGACAGCCGCCTTGACAGGTAGAAAGGAAGTGGTGTGAGCGTCGAGACGCCCGCCACGTGAAGGAAGACACCAACAGACGCCTTCTCATGCAATAAGCATGGGGTCTTTATTATCCAAGCATGCGTGGGGCTCACTGAACACGCAGGAACAGAGAGCCCCGAGCTAAGCATGGGCAGGGTTTTTAAGCTATTGAACAAAGGGAGGAGGAGACCTTGCAAGCGCGGGTACAGAAGCAGATGGCACTGGTTGGTTTGAATGGCAATCCTGTAGTCACTGGGGAGAGTATCCACAGGGTGAGGGTCCGAGACTGGGGTAGTGGACGCTACCTAATAAGGGCAGTAGATGCTCTGGAAAGGCTCAAGTTGTAAATTCCTTAGTGGGGGGGGGGCGGTTTCCATCTCGTGACCCAGTTTTCCCCACCCAGTTACCCAGTTCCGTCCTTGGGCAACTTTAGATTTCAACAGGCCGTGTACAAACAGTTCAAATAGTACAAATCATACATTACTAACAGGAAATATTTCCTTTACAGTGGGCGCCTTGCAGCAACTTACCCCAAGCTATCATGTACCAGGAAGAGCATAAGGTACTCTGCCAAGGTTCAGATCAGCTGTGGTGCCAGCCTTTCTGGGTGGCCTAGGAGAGTGTGCGCAATGTTGTGAGCGCTGGTGGAGCTGTTCCCCACGCACAGGCAAAGTGGGTGCTGTTGGTCACTGCCTACCAAAGAGAAACAGGAAAAATTGTAGTTTGCATTTACCATTACAGAAAAAAATAGGAAAAATAGATCACAGGAATTGTAGGCAAAGGACTCTGTAAAATTTCAGTTTTAGCTCCTTTAAGTTTTTTTATGTTAATCATTTTTATTTTCCAACATTAATTAGATGTAAAACTCTTAGAGGTTGGGGATGTAGCTTAGTGATAGATCACTTGTCTAGCATACCTGAAGCCTGGCTTGGACCTGCAATGCTGGAAAGCACACACACACACACACACACACACACACGCCTTGAGCCAGACTTGGGGAGGGAAAGGTTGGGAAGAGCAGCCAAACTGGATCTTGGCAATAGCTGGGTAGGTCAGTGAAGAGGCTAGACCCCTGCAGTCTCCTATAATGAAGGGAAAAAGAACATTAGCAGAGGTGACGGGAAGATGAGATCTGGTGGGAGTGAAAAGCAGCGCTATACCATCAGCTGCTTGCTCACTTGTTTTCTCATTAGTTCAACAGAGGCTAAAGGCAGTTTGCAGAGGATATTTTCCTGAATGAAACAGAACCGAAGACAGAAACTTGAAATGTTTCTGGACCTACACTGCCAGTACAAGCCCTTACACAACAAGGCTCTTTTGTGCACAACAGCTTTCTGATGCCTGTCATGTGACTGGCAAAGACAGCAATGTAATCAGGCCACAGTTCACTTATTCAACAAAAATTTACTGAGTTTTATATATACCAAGTAGTCAGCATCCTAGGACTAGATAAGAATACGGTGTACAAGACAGTCAAGGTCCTTACCTGTTTGGGATTTACAGACAAAAATAAAATTAAAAAACAAACAAGTAAATAGTAGGCTTCAAGAAGAAAGACCAGCAGTGGGACTGAATGTGTTGGGCTACCCTGAGCCCAAGAGCCATGATCAGAGAAGGGGACCTTGAAGGTCAATATAAGAAATTCTTAGGTCATACACCCTCAGACACAGGAATGAAGTGGTCTGATTCACATTTTTAAATGATTATGTCTGCAGCAGCTTTACATCCTAAAAAGCCCAGCCTGAAGTTAGATGTTCATGCATTCTGAAAATTCACTGTAACATCATTATGAAAACTCTTAACACGTCTAATCTTGTTTCTCTGGTACATTGGTCACAAAAATGCTCTGTGTAGAGAGCCAGCAAGTCAAACGTTTTTAAGCTTTCCATTTGAGTGTTCTGAGCTCTTGGGAAGTTATTATTTTATTGTGCTTCAATGATCTTAGCTGTGAATGGACATAATTAAGCTCCTATATCATAAAATTTGTGAAAAAAGGAGTAACAACACATTTAAAGTACTGTAATGTGCCTGGCACAATATAGTTAGCTTTCACAAATATTCACTTTTATTACTACTTTCAGAGGATTACTGTGAGGATCACATGAAATAATCTGAAAGGGTTGGGTAAATGTATAAAGACGTCTCCAATGGCAGCTTTCTCTCTTTTCAATTTAACGGAGAACGCTGGGCTATTCAAGCAGAGAGGCGCGAGGCCAAGCGCAGCCTCAATGTGGTCATTGTCATCAGGCCGCCCCTCCCCCGCGCGGAGCGCATCCCCATGGCAACGTGGGCTTTGCCTCTCTCCGCCTCCCCGGACCTGCAGACCGGAAGCAGTCCGCGCTGGGGGCTTCTGGGAAGCGGCTTGTGAGCGGCGTTTCTGCGTCTGTCTTGGACAGCGAAGCTGCTGCCTCCTGAGCCAGAGGTTTGCGCCGGAATTGGGGGAAGGGTAGGAGGAAGAGGGGACTCAGGGCTAGGGTTTTCGGACTCCTCAGCAGGAGCTGGCGAGGACGCTTGGCTCAGTCCTTTCTCGGCTTCCTGGGAGGCACGGAGGAAAGGCCGCAATCTTCGCGCCTTATAGTTGAGGGGCAGGAAGGGGTCGGCGGGAAGCCTGCTCGAGTCTTCAGCACTCGCGAATTGTTCTCCACCCCTACGTCCGCCGCGACCCTCGCCTTCCCCCTCCCCCACCAGCGGGTTTTGTTCTATTTTGAGGCCCTGGCGTCTCGCGGAGGGTTCTGGGAGGCATCTCTGTGGGAGGTGGGAACGAGGAGGCCCTTGCGCAGAGGCTGCCGGGACTTGTAGTCCAAGTGGGCCGCCGGCGGAAGTGCTGCAGACACTTGTGGGAGGGTGGCCTATGGTCGTTTGAAGTCCGCTGCTGTCAGTGCTGGAGAGGAGGGCTGGACTTCAGGGCCGAGATGGGGGACACAGCCGTACCCTACATGAATGAGGCGGGAAATCACTTTGAACCATTTTTGGAGCAGTGTGCCATGTAACATAAGAAAAGGGGACAGTACGTAGAAATCCTTGAGCCATTTGATACAGTAGGGTTATCGACTAGATCTATTTTTAAGGCCACCACACGCCAGAATAGTTAATTAAACCCCTGTGTATTAGCTGTCTCATGTGGTTTGTGATTCCTAATCTTCACCTCGAGTGGTTACAGTAAGTTGATATAAATTATTCTTTTTCGGGTTCTCTCGGCCCTAAATAAGTGTGTATAGTGTTTGCATGGCTCATTCTTAGTACATGTGGTATGACTGTGTAAATACTAAGGAAAGGATAGGAAAACAGCACAGATTCCATTCAAGTAAAGACTGGGAAAAGTTATGAGTCACGCGATGTAAGAACAAGACTTGGCTACTGCAGGAAGTTATAATGATTGTGGGAGGACTTTCTCAATAAAGTAAACTTGTTGTCATTAGTATTAATGCCTACCATAAATTTAAACGTACTTATGTTGTGATGAGTGATAATGTTTGCATATTACTATGCAGGATGTTTTTTTCCAGTATTATGTAATCTGTTACTGTGTAAGTGAACATTTTTCTTCATATTTTGTCTCAGAGGTTCTTAAACATTTTAGCATGTATGTATGTATGTTTATTTGTTTGTTTGTTTTATTTTGTTCTAGAGATAGAACCCAAGTCCTGTAGACAGTAGTAACAGTCTGTCACTAAGCTACATCCTTAGCCCTTCGACTCCAAGGCTGTCTTCAGACTTGCTATCTTCTTACCTCAGCTTTCCACGTAGCTGGAATTTAAGACATATACCACCATGCCCAGCCATTTAAAAAACATTTTATGAGAAAAAAATCTTGAAACACATAATTTTAAAAAGCAGCTAGGGTTAGGGATGTAGCTTAGTGGTACAGCATGTGTGTAAGGTCCTTGGTTAAATACACACTATGGTCTTTTAAAAAGGCAGTAACTTTTGAGTTGACTTAAGTATCAGAGGAACACCAGTCCTGAATTGCAAATAATGTGTTCCAGGCTTAAGCATGTTTGAAAACACTGAGGTACAGTCTTACTTGGATTCTTTGGATTATTGAAGTAGAATTTGTTGACTTTGTAGGTCATAGATTGCAGACTTTCTGTCAAGGACCAGATGGTAAATATCAAGCTTTATTTCTATTTTATTTTTTTGTGGTACTGGAGATGTAACTCATTACCTCACGCTTGTCAGGCAGGCACTTATGCTGCTGAGCTAAATTCCCGGCCCAATGTGAAGTTTTAAATATGATTTCTGTTGCAACTATTGGGCTGGGGGTTTAGCTCAGTGGCATAAGTGCCTCCCTGGCAAGTGCAAGGTTGTGAGTCTGATCCATGGTACCAAAAAAAAAACCAAAAAACAACTCTGTTGCAACTATTCAACTCTGCCAACATTGCCATTGTAGTGTGAACTGTGAACAAATTAAATTATTTATGGGCACAGACATCCTAGTTTCATATTTTCATGTCAACATTTGTTTTCTTTTTCTTTTTCTTTTTTTGTCGGTACCAGGGATCGAACTTACGACCCTGCACTTGCAAGGCAAGTGCTTATGCTGCTGAGCTAAATCCCCAGCCCTACATGTCAACATTTTTGACCACTTTATAATTTATATGCTATTTTTGTTCCAACTTTGTATAAAAATAGGCAGCTGGCTGGATTTGGCTATGAGCTATAGTTTGCCAATTTTGGTTTATGTTATTGCTTGGAATTTTTAATCTAGTAAACAGAGCAAATATATTTTCCCTCATCAATTAAAATCCATATTTTAGGGAGGATATTTAATTTATATGTATATTTTTTAACTTTTTGTATCTCAGGAGTACCTGTAACAAACAAAAACGGGGTATTTCTCTGAGGCTTCCATTCTGCGTTGTCTTTTTCTGAAGTATAAATCAGGATGTCTGCACAGTCAGTGGAAGAAGATTCAATACTTATCATCCCAACTCCAGATGAAGGGGAAAAAATATTGAGGGTGAAGTTGGAGGAAGATCCTGATGGTGAAGAAGGATCAAGTATCCCATGGAGCCATCTCCCTGACCCAGAAGTTTTCCGACAGCGATTCAGGCAGTTTGGATACCAGGATTCACCAGGGCCCCGTGAGGCAGTGAGCCAGCTTCGAGAACTTTGCCGTCTGTGGCTCAGGCCAGAGACACACACAAAGGAACAAATCTTGGAGCTGGTAGTGCTGGAACAGTTTGTTGCCATCCTGCCTAAGGAGTTGCAGACTTGGGTCCGAGAGCATCATCCAGAAAATGGAGAGGAAGCAGTAACAGTGCTAGAAGATTTGGAGAGTGAACTGGATGACCCTGGACAGCCAGTGAGTCTGCTTGTGTCACTTTTGCATCAGAACCACTGACATAGCTGTAGGCAGTATTGCTTTCCACCCAACTATATTAGAATTATGCACACTTACGCCTTCTCCCCCATTCACACTTTACTCTCTGTTATCTGTGCTACTTTGCCATCTAGGCCTCTCCATGTAGTTTCTCCTATGTGCTTTCCCAGGTGAACGAGAATCTTAATTATTTCCAGGTTTCTCTCCCTCGACGGAAACGAGAAGTGCTAGTAGAAGAAATTGTATCTCAAGAAGAAGCTCAGGGGTTACCAAGCTCTGAGCTTGATGCTGTGGAGAACCAGCTGAAGTGGGCATCCTGGGAGCTCCATTCCCTAAGGCACTGTGGTGAGAATCAAAATTCTAGGCTGGAATGTGGGCCTTTTCCCAGAGCTCTTCACTTGTTCTTATGGAGAGGGTAGAAGGTGTCACTCTTATTTAGATGCCCCCGACATACTGTAAGACAGTGATGGCAAACCTTTTAGAGACTGAGTGCCCAAACTTCAACTCAAAACCCACTTAACACAGGGTGCCAACACTGCGATTAATTCTGAATGCTGAAGTTTTTAGAAAAAACAACTCACACATTAACATCTTTTGTCTTAAAAACATAACAGCTTTCAATGCTACAAAAAGCTTTTTATTGTAAGTACACATTTCGCGTGCTTTTGCACAATTAATATGATCTTTGCTGTTACATGCATGCTGGTAATTTGTTAGAATTCTCCTTTGCAGCTGCTACGATACTAGAAAATTCCTTATAGGTTTCCTGTTAGCTTATAGGATTGCCTACAAATGTAGAATTTTCTAAATGCAGTTTTAGATTTGGAAAATATTTCAGCTGCCCACTTTCCAGGTCTGGGGTGACTTGGCTTGCATGCCAGCAGAGAGAGCTCTGTGTGCTCGCTGTGGCATGTGTGCCATAGGTTCACCACCATTGGTACGAGATCTTGAATTTGTTCTGATAATAGTTGATTTGCTGACATCAGGTTTTTTACTCCTCACATTAACATCTTCAGCCTTTTCTTTCCTGAGTACTCGTACTTGTACGAGTCAGGCTACCATTTGCTTTACTCTAGCCAGTAGTCCCAGTCTCTGTGTTGTAGACATTATTACCCATTTATCATCTGTTTTACATCCTTGTTTCAGTCTCCTGCCTAATCTTATTGGTACAGTAAGCTTACCTGAAGCCTCTTTATTATTAAGTCTTGCTTTGTTCCTTGTGGTACTGGAGATTGAACCCAGGGTCTTTGCACTGAGCTACATCCTCGGCCCCCTTTTATTTTTTATCTTGAGACAGAATCTTGATAAATCGCTAAATTGCCCAGGCTAGGCTTAAACTTGTGATCCCCCTGCCTCAACCTCTAGAATACCAGGATTTCAGGCTTACCTCTAATCTTTTTGTTTATTCTAGATCAGTGAAATCTTTCTTTTTAGTTACTTTTGTTTTCGTTTCTTCAAAGCCCTACATAGTAATTTTTTTTCCCCAAAGAGTTTTTGTAGAAATGACTTTTGGGGTGAATACTTTATTCATGCAAAAATAAACTGTTCCTTAGCTATCATAATGCTTGAATGCAGAACAATTTTTAAAAAAATCTCAGAATTCACTTATTTCATGGATTCCCAGTATACTGGCAATTAATGGCATATATATCCATGTGCACTCTGATATAACCCAGTATGTTCCTAAAACTGCTGGATTTCATTTCATAATTATATGAATTTAAGTGAAATTTTGTTTGAGACCACTTTGGGAATCATTCTTTGAAGTAGTTGGAGATAATGCTGGTTTGTTTAGACAGAATGTGGTCTGAGTAGGTTTTCTTCCCTTGTGAGAGAACATTGCTAACAAATCACAACTTCTGGCATAGAGCTGAAATCATCAGGTTATCTGCAATGTTGTATGTTTTCTAGGGGATTTTCCTTTGAAAAACACTTGAGAAGTACAGTCATTGGTCTTTGTAGGTGACATTTCCTTGGGTAGAAAACTTCTCCCTTTTTGAATTTTAGAATAACTTTTGCCTATTTTTAATGGCTCCATTCCAATACTGTAGTTCTTCCACATTCACTAACCTCCTCTAACCCTTCAGTCTGTCCTGTCTTCCTCTTACCCTCTCCCCTGTCTTCCTCTGCCTTTATTCCTCTGTCAAATCATTTACCTTAGGACACTGAGTGCTGCTGCGCACAGTGTTACCACCCATGTCTCTCTGCTAAGGCTTGAAGTGTCAGGGAAATCTTAAATGAGACTTGTGCTTAGCTCCACCTACAGGTGGGTAATGGTACCTCATGTTGACAATTAAGGCCTTTTTTTTTCTTGCTGAATGCATCTCACTTAGGCCTAGAAGTAGCAAGTTTTCTAAGTATCATGACAAATACCAAACAGGATAAGCTTTGTTAATAGTAAACATTTTCTTTATTAAAGGTATATTGAATTTTAAGTGTCATGTCTTCAGTGAGCACATGATGCCCTCAGGTTATCTTTACCCCCTTCGTATTCAGACTCCTGGGTTCTGCAGTCTTGACTATGACATATCTTGTCTTGCTCATTTTCAGAAGCAGTTACTGACAGATTTCTTATTATTTTACATCTTTGTGTTTTGATGTAATTTCTCTCTTAAACATAACGATTTTCAAGGGACCATTTTTTTTCCTACAAAATTTTGTCTAGACCTTGCCATATCACTTTTGATTGTCTCTACCATTTATAACCCTCTTGACTGTTTTACTTAGATACAACCCTTTAAGTTGTCATGCTCTTACCTTATGACCTTCATAATCAGTCATTTCATTTTTTTTCTTTTTTGGGAGTAGGCAACTTTAACAGTAATTTTCAGAGTGCTTTTTATAGATGTGTACAAGCTTTTTATGTGTAGTTCATTAAAATTTTTTTTCTCCCCAAGTAGGAATTGAGTGATGTTTACATTTTCTGTTTCAGGTGATGATACTAGGACTGAAAATGGAGCACTAGCTCCAAAGCAAGAGATTGCTTCGTCAGTAGAATCTCATGAAGTTCCTGGGCCTCTCAACGTAGGTGTTCCTCAAATTTTTAAATATGGAGAAACCTGTTTCCCAAAGGGCAGGTTTGAAAGAAAGAGAAATCCCTCTCGAAAGAAACAACATATATGTGATGAATGTGGAAAACACTTCAGTCAGGGCTCAGCCCTTATTCTTCATCAAAGAATCCACAGTGGAGAAAAACCTTATGGATGTGTCGAGTGTGGGAAAGCATTCAGCAGAAGTTCCATTCTTGTACAACACCAGAGAGTACATACTGGAGAAAAACCTTACAAATGTCTTGAATGTGGGAAAGCTTTTAGCCAGAATTCTGGGCTTATTAATCATCAGAGAATCCATACTGGGGAGAAACCTTATGAATGCGTTCAGTGTGGGAAATCCTATAGTCAAAGCTCAAATCTTTTTAGACACCAGAGAAGACATAATGCAGAAAAACTTCTGAATGTTGTGAAAGTTTAAGAAATTACACAAAAAAATCAGCTCTCAGGTCTTTCTTCAGAAATGAAGACAAAATTTAAAACATGAAGTGATACAATAGTTTTTTTCCCTGTTGACTGTCAGAAAATCTACTGGGAAATACTAAAAAACTTCACTCACCATAATTATATTATCTTGAAAGAAATGGTGTTATACCTGCCTATGAACTGAAATTTTAAACTTAATTCAGGTATTAATGCCTAAATTTTCAATGTGATGTTTATATTTTGTTTTCTAAATAATGAACTACTTGGTTCTTTATCCCTTTCTTAAAAGTTTCCTTTTCAGACAGACAACTTATTTCTGTGTTGATCATTGAAATGTTCTCTGTAAGGATACATTCCCTTCTCCTTTAAAAGGCAATATAGGAATTTTACAGTCTGGAAACTATCTTAAACCATTTTAGAGCTTACCTTTTAAAAACTTATTGTTCTGTTTCCTTTTACCTAATTTAAATACACGTTTCAGAAAATAGAAGCTAAAGGATGGCCAAAAGCATCAAAATAAAATGAGCCTTAAGCTTTTTGATAAGTTTTGGTGATAAAACTTCAAAAAGAGAGCAGAACATCTAGATTGGAAAAGATACGTGAATGCTTTGACCTAACCACTGAAGTGTATCAGTTTAAGTGCAGTCATTGCCTACAGAAAAACTAACAAACTAATTTTGTCTAATGTGGGAGCATCTTAATAATAAAAATGTTTTCCCATGTGTCATTGAAAAGTAGTTTAAACAAGTAATTAAAAGCTGAAGGCAGAAATTAGAACAGTAAGATTTTGCAGCTAATGGCAGCAAATGTAAACAGAAGGTAATGGTCTGTTTTTGCTTTTAGAAAAGATTCAAAGATTAATGCATTCTTAATTTGCCTTTATCTTTGTTGCAGACAGAATATTCCCTGACAGGTGGGCAATAAGTATCAGGTTTGCTTTTCTTACTTTTTTTGGTACAGAAGGGTTGAACACCAGGTTAAACACCGTCATGCATTTATTAAACATTTTCTACTGACAAGGCATTGTGCTAGGTACTGTAATCCTACCATAAGTGGGTAGGTGTTTCTTCCACTGTAAATCATAGGGGGTTTGGTACAAAGCTGTTTTATGCAGTTAGCCTCTTTTCCCTGTCAGCATTCCCAGAAGAGGTCACCACCGAGATTGCCAGAGCCATAGTTTTCTCACCAGGGTATTGTATTTGAAGGGGAAAAGAAAACTCAACTCACAGAGCTAGCTGGCTCTCCAATTTTCTTCAGAGGTGAGTCCAAGATAAGCTTTTTTCATAGTTTGGCAGTTTATGAGTCTTTAAAAAAAAAAAAAAAAGCAAAACTGAACAATCTGTAGTAGCATTGAGGTTGAACCTACATGTAAGCTTGAATGGACTGTTTTACTTTAAAAATAAACAACTAGGTTATTAACAGCTAGTTTATTAACTATCAGAATTGATTGAACTATTTTCTTTTAACTTTCAGTCTTAATGCATTTTAAAAATGTATTAAAGTAATATGTTGTAGTAGTAGGATTACATACTCCTTGGCTGAGAATCCCAAGTACTGTGGTTCTACTGTTTAGTGGAAAACTCGGGAAGTTAAAATATTGAGTATGAGAAAAGGCTTTTTAAAAATGGACATCACAGTATGGAAGATGAACCATGCAAATACAAACATTTAGTAGTTCCAGATATTTGGGTTATATCTGGTGCTTGATTTTGAAATAGAAGGTGAGATTTGCATGAGCCTGTTAAAAAGCATAGTAGTGCTGGGCCAGCTGGTGGAGAAGGAGGCAGAGTGGAGTTTGTTTATAGATCTTCTGATAACAGTTACAAGAAACGTGCTTTATAGATTAAGATTTATTGAAGTATAAATATGTAGTAATGATATAATGTATTTTAAGTTATACAAGAAAATGTAGGGACTTTTGTTTGGGTCTTTTTTGTGGCTAAGAGGAAACAAGTCAATGCCCAATAAAGCTCTAAACTCCTCTGCTCGTAAAGTAAAATGATCTTGGGGTGATTGATTTATTTATTTATAACTGGCTTCTTTCCAAGTAGGTTTTGAGGTGATATATTTGGAGAATTGCTGGGATGACAGATTTCTTGTATCAGGATAGTTAAGAAGGGTGTCAGTCTCGCACGCTAGAAATTTTATGCTTTTAAATATCTTATATTGCCCATATACAAGGAAGTTTCCCTGTGGTAGATTTGTCATAGATGCCAAAGATACTGGGTAATGTGAGAGCACAGAAGTAGCAGCATTAGAGTTGGCAAACACCAGCTCTGATATCTGTGCATTGTTCAGAAAGGATTCTAAGGCTAAGGTAAGGCTTTGTGGGGAAAGAGGACTGGACCAAAAACAACTGGATGGTGATACATAGGGAAAGGAAGTGGTGAGATTTATACTCATCATCACCAGTTAGGCTTAAGTTCCTACTAGACAAATTGGTTCAAAGTAACTGCTTTGTGAATTAAATCATCCTGCCATTGATACCCACACAGATAAACATAATAGTTTGTGGATATCAACTAGCTTCTGATGAAGTGATGATGTGCCAGTTGCCAAGCAGTGGCCTAACCAAGACTCTGGTTAATAAATGAGGCTTGTGTTAGGGTACGTAGACTGCTGGTGACTTACTCAGTAGCCACTGAGCATTTGTTAGTTTTATTAAATTTTCTTCTGGTTTTCGGGGAGGTTATGCTCTTCACATTGACACTTATTTGACATTTAATCATTAGCATTGTGTCTTTTGTTTGGAGGGGATGATTACATGTATTGAAATACGCTTCATGCTAAGCACTGAATTAGTCACTACACCTATCTACCTGTATTTGTAGACTAGGAAATCAAGATTCAGAAACCTGCATGTGGCCAATAAGAGCTAAAATTCAAATCTAGTTTTTGGACTCCAGAGACATACTTTTTCACTATGCTGAGTAATATCTGTTAAGTCATAGTTGATAGATACTGCATTTATATGTCGTATGGTTAGCATGCTCATCTAAATTTAAACATGCTTATCTGAATTTTTTATAGTTCAGAAATATAAAATGAAAAGGGCATTTCCTTCCATAACCTTACCCAGAAGTGATGGGAGTGTGGTTTATTCTTCTAAATTTAGGGATATACATGTTTATGGAAAAAAAATTAATAGCTGACATTCAGAGTTGCTGTGTACAGGCACCAGTTGAAGTGCTTTACCATGGAATAACTCTTAATCCTTGGCAACAATATGAGGTAGATACCTACGTCATTTCACAGTTACTGTGCTTAAACTTGCCTCCCCTTCTCTCACATTGGTGAATATACTAATTTATTTAACCAACCCCATTTTGACAGATTATTGAGTTCTTTATAGATACAGATATAGTTAACATCCAAGTACATATATTTGGCTACTTATGTGGGTGTTTCTGTACTATAAATAGCTAGAAATGGGTTCATTGATTAGACAATGCATATTTGACATTTTTGAGAAATACCATAAAAAAGATTGTACCAGTTCATATCTCCATTGATAGTAAAAATGCCTGCTTTCCTACAGTCCCACCAACACTGCATCCTTAGAAAGTTTTGCCCATTTGATAGGCAAAATGTGTTTTATCTTTTTGTTGTGCCTTTCTTTGATTAATAGGAACATTTTTCATGTTTATTAGCCAGTTTCATTTCCTTTGTGAATGCGTTCATCCATTTTTCTTTAATTATGAAAGTATAAATGACCGCCTTCTCATTATGTAAAATGTAATTGATACACAAGTGTAAGAACCAAGACCATTTTTCCAGGGCTTCCAATCACATTCCACTTTGGACTGTTTAGTATATATCCCTCCACTACCCTTTCCATACATTTCCATATGAATAGACATAGCTATAAACACTATTTTTACATAAATAGGATCATATATAGGAATTAATTTTTGTCTCAAAGATAATGAAGTCTTTAAATTTCTTTAATGGTTGAATGAGATTAAATACTATGAAGATAACATTATTTATTCCCCATTTTTCTTGTGCTATTTTATATTGCCAAAGTAAACATCTTATTCAGATGTCTTTGTGCATATGAGTGAATGTTTCCTTAGGTTGGAGTCCTATAACATGGGTGATTGTGTTGAAAGGTTTGTCATCTTAACAGACCTACGTTAGCCTTCCAAAATATTTTCATAACTTCTATAGTTTCACCAACTGTATGGAAAGTGCTCATTTTCCCATATAGCCTTACCTGTACTTGACAGTCTTATGTGTTGGACAAAAGAGAGAATCCTTACCTTGTTTTGCATTTCCCTGATAAGTAGTGAAGTTGGGTTTTATTCACATTTATTGGTCATCTATATTTTTCACATCGATTGTATCTTTTACCTACTTTTCTATTGGGTTGTGTGGATATTTGTTGCTTTTGTTTGTTCATCATCTCTTTCCCCATTTTCTGATAACAAAACCCTTATTTATTGTGGTAAACCCATTCCATGTGGCTTAGGTGAGCACATAAATGGCTTGGCCTCCTGAGTCCCATAGCTCCCTAGCCACACAGTTAAAGAATAGACATGTAACTTAAGCCAGGCTACTAAGGAGAGCCCTTAAAGAACTGCTGGAACTACTGGAAACAAGGTTTTATGGAGATCCCAGGAAGCAAGGATGATGTAAGCCTGAACTTGTACCACATGGAGAAAGTCTGTCTGTGGAGAAACTTGGAGGCTAGCAGAAATGGAAAGAGAACTAAGTTCTGATACCATTTTCCTGGAGGCCCTTGATCCAGCTGTGCCTAAAGCCTGCCCTACCTCCGGACTTTAAAGTTTTGTGAGCCAATAAAGTCCCTTTCTTGTTTTAAGATAATTGGATTTGGTTTCTGTCCTGATTAATATAGGTTATTTGTATTTTCTTATTGATTTGTAGAAAACCTTTGTAATTTTAACTTCTAAACTTATACTTCATGCGTTGTATGTTAATAAAACTAGCATGGCCTTCCATGATTTGGCCTCTCTCAACCTTTGCCATTTGTTACATTTCCTGCTCCTTATACCATACCATATATACATACTTTACAACAGTGTTAGTACTGAAAAAGTCTGGATTAATAGCTTTTCACATAACTTCAGTAACTTCTTTGGAAGTTCTCATCCTTCTTCCAGATTCATTCATTTGGGACTGTGGGACTGGGTATTACACTACTAAGTCTCTCCTGCAACTACCTGACACCGCTCTTGGAGCATTCCCATCAAGCATTTGCTGCATACGCAAGACAATTTTGCAGTTTCTTACAAAACTAAAACAGTGTACAATTGAGCAGTTGTACTCCTTGGTGTTTACCCAAGAGTTGCAAACTTAACATTCACACAAAACCTACACATAGATGTTCAAGCAGCAACTATTTATAATCACCAAAACTTAGAAGCAACTAAAATATCCTTCAGTAGGTGAATGGGTACACTGATAATTCTAGACATTGGAACGTTATTTCATGCTAAAAAGAAATCAGCTATCAAGCTATAACTCAAAGGCACCAAAATACTAAGTGGTAAGCAGTCTGAAAGGGTTACTGTGTGTGATTCCAACTATGACAATCTGCAGTAGGCAAAACAATGAAATATCTAAAAGATCAGTGGTTGCAGGGGTTGATAGGATGTAAAGGTATGGAATGCATTGAAATTTTCTACTACTAATGCAAAAAACTCAAAACTAAGGGGAAAAATTACTAAAATAATATGAATGAGATGCAACTAAAGTACCACTTAGAGAAAAATATAGCTATACAATATCAATACTAGGAAAAATAATTCTCAGTTACCTCAACTTATGTCTTAAGTAGAATGACAAGGTACTAAACCCATATTAAAAAGAAAATAAAGACTACATTGGAAATTTAACAAAATAGAAAACAAACAATGAATAGAAAACAAACAAACAGCTTAACCCTAAAGCTATATTGTAAAGGTTTTTTTTTTTTTTTTTTTTTTTTCCTAGGCAAACTGGTCAGGAAAAATAGAAATAATACTAGTAATTAGACTAACTTATTGTACAAATTCTCCATATAGCATTTTATCCAAGGTTGCTAACTACTGTTTCTGCTTCTAGTCTTCATTTCTTACATTATTTAGCTGGCAGTAGCATTTTGCATAGTTGTTGCATTTTATTTGGCTTCTAGAACAATTCATATCTTCATCTTTTTGGATTTCATATATGTTGAAGTGCCTAAAGACAATGTTCCAATATTATTCCCATCTATATGCATTCCCTTGTTTATCTCATCTGGTCTTCCAATCTATGACTATACTGTGTTAAACTAGAACTCTTCTCTGAACTCCAGACTCATCCCTTTGCCTACCAGATGTCTACACTTTGATAATGGCCTTAGTTTGGATTCCTGATAAAACAGCATTAAAAAAAAAAAAATCTGTTGCTAGACACCACCTGAGTGATGATATATTTCCAGAAAAGGATGAAGGTGAAGCAAGAGAAAGCAAATTGGAGAAGTTACTACTGAGATATTGAGCTTCTAAAAAGGCATAGCTGTTTGGTTAGTCTCACTGAATGTAGAAGGTAGGCAGTATGAGCTATGTCACTTCACCAAGGGCTGCAGAGAGGAAAAAAAATTTTCTCCAGATTCTCTTCTTACTCTGGCTGAATTTCCCTTACACAGCATCAGTTTCTCCACACTCGCACTATTTGCCAGTCTAGCAGCAAGAATGGAAAGCCAGGGCTGGGGATTTAGCTCAGCGGCTTAAGCGTCTGCCTGGCAAGTGCCAGGTCATGAGTTCAATCCGTGGTACAAAAAAAAAAAGGAAAGCCAAAGCCAACAACATAAGATGGTACCTTGGCAGTAAGATCAAGCATGAGTCAGCAACCTAAGGGGCAGGTGGTGTCAGAAAATCTTAAAAGGGTCATCACTAACAAAACAAAACTGGATCTACAAATAAGAAGCTTATCTGGGTGTGGTAGTATCTGGAGATGTTTTTGATTGCCGTAACTGAGGAGTGGAGGGTTGCTCCTGGTTTCCTGGATAGAGTGCAGAAAGGGTGCTAAACATCCTACGAATCTACCAGGCAGCTCCCACAGCAAAGAATTATCTGGACCAAATATTGGTGTGAAGAGGGCGATAACCTCTAGGTAAGATAGTTTTTGCTAGATTTCTCCACTGTAGTTACTATTTCTCCATTTCTACTCTAACTGAACAATCCCCTGTTCCCTCTGAAGATGTGGATTTCATCACATCCTGTAAGTAGTTAGAATCTAAATACATAATTTGAAATTCTTCCATAAGAAAGATTTGTCTCTTCCCTATGGACTCATACTCTTCTTTGACCACAAGAACTCCTGCAGGTTGACTGTTGCATTCTTTTGACATGCTTCTATCCCCTTGTTTTTTGAACTGTTCTACATGATGATCTATTTTCCCAGCCTTAGCCTTAGGATCCCACCTCATATTTTCCCAGCCTTAGCCTTAGGATCAGTTGCTTCTCAAAGGATCACAGGTTACTTTAATTTGGAGAATGGTATTTATAAACCAAGATCTTGGTATGTTTGTTGATACTGGGGTATCATTGCTTCTAGGTGCTCTTGGAGAACAGGGCTCATTAGTACATATGTATGTACTATATACTAACTCATGTATAGACATGTGTACTGTACTTGCTCCTCTATGTGTTTTTCTGTGTGTAAATGTGTATATGAGTTAATATTGATGTCTCTAATGTTTCTTTGAACACAATATTGTGGGTAAAAAATTATAGTCTGTAGATGAGATTGTCATCTTATAGGACAACAAATTTCAGGAACTTCACAAAGCTTTTTTTTTTCTTTCCAATTACAACAAAACCCTACTCACTCTGAACACTAATAAGTATCTTGTCCAACCTTCATGAATACATTGAGTGATGTATTTTCTGAACAGTATCATTATACAGTACATACTTTATTGAGTCAAGTATATTCTTTTTTTTTTTTTTTTTTGTACTGGGGCTCAAACTTACGACCTCACGCTTGGTAGGCAGGCAATTATGCTGCTGAGCTAAATCCCCAGCCCAAGTCAAGTATATTCTTTGTATATACTATAAAACCCTCCCAAAGCCTTACCTATGTAATTATATGTTAAATTGAAATATTAATTGGATCATTGTAGGGGACATACGAAGTAAGTGATAGTAGAACCTACCAAATGCTTAATACTAGAAAAGCAATTGGAATTTTTATTTTTAAAAATTATTTCTATTTTTCAGTTGAGACCTTTGCATGTGTGTTGCCTGTTACCAATACACATCAAAAAAAAAAAAAAAGAAGAATGTTGCCACTTTTAGAGCAAGATCATGAGTTTTTTTTTTAATTTTAAACAGTATTCTATACAAACTAATCATGTAGGCAATACTTCAGCTATTGTATGGAAAAAATGTCTTCTCTACATTAACATATTTTTGACACCAGACATTTTTCATCCCAAGCACTTTTCTAGATAGCAACTGGATGCCCTACAATTCAATTACAACTCTACCTAGAGTTATCATAGACCTCTCAGGTTAAGCATTCAGTCCCATAAGACTGCCCTCTCCCACTTCAGGAATAAATTACATGTCCATGTTTTTATTGATGTTTCTAATTGGCTAAAATCAGAGGTTTCTACAATCTCTGGAATGGCTCATGGAACTCAGAAAAGTTTACTTATGAGATTTCTAATTATAAAAAAAATACAACTCAGGATCAGTCAGAAGAGATTATAGGGCAAGTTGTGTGGTAAGGGACACTGAGCTTCTATCTCTTCCATATGTGCCATTTTTCATTTAACTTCTGAGTTTACCAACTTGGAAAGTCTTTGAATCCTACTTTTTTTGGCATTCTATAGAGGCTTCCTTATGTAGGCACAGTTGATTAAATCATTGCCCATTGGTGATTGAGTCAGTCTCAGCCTTTCTCTCTTCTCAGAGGTCAAGTTGGCGTAGGGTAGGACTGAAAAACTCCAATCTTCTAATCACAAGTTCTGTTTCCCTGTTCCTATCCTGAGGTTTTCTAAATTCTTTCTGAAAAGTTATGTCACAAACCTAAACTTTGGAGTGGTTGAAAGGTTGCTATGAATAATAATATCCTTTTCATCTTTGTTTGCCACTTCTTTCACGTTGTCTTATCACTTAGGAAATTCCATAGATTTTTAGGAGCTTGTCCTCCTGTATTCATGGTTTTGCTTTCTGTGTTTTCAGATATCCCTAGTCAGCCTTGAAAATATAAATATAAGAATAAATAGAATATTCCAGAAATAATCAGTTCTTAGACTTTTGAGGAATGTCACAAAACTTTCCACCATCTGGCACTGCTTCCCTTTTCATGTGAATCATCTCTGCCCAGGAAGTCTATTAATTACTGTTCTCCTTGCTGGGAACAGGAGCCAATACTCCATAATTCTAAGGAGGAAGTTTTATTTTGGCACAGTTTGTAGACGTTTCAGTCTATAGCTGGTTGGTTTTAAGAAAGGGCATCATGGCAGAGTTCTACAGCAGCATGGCAGAGAATAAATTTCATGGCATGGGAAGCAGAGAAAGCGATCAAGGGAAAAGGAAGGAAAATACATCCTTCCAGGTCAAACAGGAACTTCCAACAACACATTTAGCTACACTTCACTAGTAGACTAATTCATTGGTGAGCATCACACCACTATGAACGTCACCTCCTCAAATTCCCACTTATGAATACAAGAAGCTTTGTTGGGAATAAGACTCCAGACTCAATTTGTTGGTGTCAAAAAGAATACCCTGACACAGAACAAAAAATTTTTACAAGGCAGTTTCAGGTTTTCTCTTGCAGAAGAAAATAAGTACGAGGTAGCAGGCATGCATGGAACAAAGGAGGGTCAGTTCTTTTATGCTAATACAGGAGGTGAGTAGCTGGCCTCCTTCCTACTGGCTGGATAGAAGTTTCACAGTCCATCCTGTTGGCTAATTCAGGCAGCATGGGAGTAATCATGAAAGTTATTGAATGAAGAGGAAATGTTTAGAGCAGAAAGTCCTTGGCTCCTGATAAGCTGTGCTTGATTTATAGCTGTGTTCCCAGGGTTTGAAATGAGCAGGCAACATTGTGACTGGTGTGTCCAGGAAGGGCTGTTCAGGGTGAGCCAGAGCCTGAGATAGAGACAATTCCATTTGATATAAAAGATAAACCTTATTGTTTTTCACAACCACCCCCACTTACATATTACCAATCTTTTCTTCAAACTCCACGAGTAGGCACTTGCTTTTCTCTTCTATCAGGAACAGTTTAGCTAATAGGGTAGGGGATATTGTTTGGTGAGAGCAGTTTCTATAAGTTTCTGGGTGATCTCTCTTTTGCAAGGAAGAACACAGAAACCTATAAGAATGAGAGCTCCAACCATTATCATTGAGAAGGTAATAATGGCTGTCATCACTCCTTTCCGTTTACTATCACTCCAAACTGTTGTTCGAGGAGGTCAGTGAGAGGGCCACTAACACCTGAGTTTTCTGCCGATTCGCTCACTAGAATGGTCAGTTCCTTTTGTGATGGTCCTATCTGGGGCCATGTATTGGGGATGAATGTGCAGTATTGGACACATATCATTATACAAACGCTGCCCTTTTCTGCCAACATCGTATCTAACGCTAGTCCATTCTCCCAGGCCATCGAACTGATAGGCCCTAATTGTTCAGATATTCCTTATGTGGCATCCCTTGTGTAGTTTGACAAATCTGTGTTGGTTATAAGTGTAATTTGTCCAATCTACATTTTTGTTAATAGTGGGCCAGCAAAACAGGAAAGAGTCTGTTCCTGCAGCTGTCTGGTTTTGAGCCTTGAATTCATTAGGGACTCCTAATAGGATACCAATAGTCAATATACAGGTCAAATGACCTGCCAGGCATTAGATCTATTTTTTTTCAAGACATTCCAGAGTGGTCTGGGGACAGAAGAGAAAGCTAAAGCTGAGCTGCATGCCTAAAATGGCACTATTCAGGTGGAAAAATAATTTCTTCACAGAACAGGGCCTCTGTTTCAATTTTCTGGTAATGTATTCTTCCCTGAAGTACAAGTAAGCTGAGAGATTTTAGGATACAAATGTTTTTAGATGCAGACTGATTGTAAGAAATACATTTTAGTTTGAGTGGGTAAGATGGATGATCATATTGCTGTTTTTGTCAGATCGTGGAGCAGAACTGTTAACAGTCTCACTGTTTGAATGTCTACTTTACATGTTTTAACTTTGTAATTTGAACAACTATTTCCAAGAAGTCAGTATGTAATTTGTCAAGTAATAATTTCTTAGGATTTTTTGCTGTTGTTCTTTTCCTTTTTTCCTTTGAATTCTGTATTGTTGCTACCCTTTATTCTGTTTTGTTTTGTTTTTTCTCTTTAAATAAAATTTTTAAAAAATACATTTTAGAAACTTCTGGGAAGATGTTGCAGTGGTAAGCAACAGAGAGAGACCCTCTCTGAGATTTTCTGTTCAGGCACTGGAATATAGCACACAAGGAAGAAAAAAGGTGGGAGGTAGGTCCCCTGGCCTCAGGAAGGATTTGAAGTGAGAATTTAAGCCCATGGGGAGAGCAAAGAGAAACTTCAATGGAGAAGAAGGAGGTAGCAGGTGGCGCCTTGTCCCTGAGTTGGGATCCACTGCATAGGAGGAACAGTTCAAAACTGCCAACACAAGGTAATTGCTGGTAACCCTGGAGGCCTCCAAGGAGAGATACAGCAGTGCAGTAGAGGAGTGGATGCCATGAACTCCACTGGCTGGTGAGTGAAGCAGATGTGGCCGTCCTGCAGGAAATGGTAGCTGGCCAGGAGACATTTTGGAGAGGGACCTACTGATCTTGGAACTCAGAACTGTTGGCTCCATCTAGCAGCTCCTAGCTGAGTTCAAGCCCACACAATGTGCACTGACAGCTGCAGGCTGAATGGGTCTGATTCCAGTCTCATGCCTAGAAACCAGCCTGAACTTTAGATGAAATAAAAGTGCAGGCCCACTGAGATTATCCAGAACCCCACCATGAAGCTACTGCTGGCTTGCTTCAATAAATCAACATGCAGGGCTGGGGATTTAGCTCAGTGACATAAGCGCCTGCCTGGCAAGCACAAGGTTGTGAGTTCCATCCCTGGTACCGCAAAAAAAAAAAAACAAAAAAACTGATAAATCAACATGGGTAGGGACTTTGTTTCCACACGTTGTCTACCAGCAACAGCAGAGACAAACCTTGAAGAGGACACACACTCTCTCTCTCTCCCTCCCCATTCTTTTTCCTCCTCCTTGTTTTTTGAGCTTGTTTTTACATGAATGTGTATGTGGTTTCTAGGTTTTTTTGTGGTGGTTGTTCTTTCTTTTAAAATTTCTTTCTTTTCTTTCCCTCCTATCTTCTGCACATTTTCCTAACTATGCATGATCTTCTTTTGTCCTCCAGCCTTACTTTTAATCTCTTCCTTTTTCTTCAATTTCTCTATTTTCCCCTAACTTCTTTTAAATTTTCTCCCTTGAGTATAAAATTTGCATATTGCAGGTTTATTTACTGCATACAATTTTCTGGTTTGTTTTAGGTTTTGTTATATAATCTAATTCATATGGTTAAAGGTGGCAAATTAATGGTTACCTCCATTTGTCATTTTCTAGGCTGTGTTTGATGCTGTTGTTTTTTTTGTTACTGTTGTTTTGTTTTGTTTTGTTTTGTTTTTTGGTACCAGAGATTGGACTCTCGACCTCACGCTTGCCAGGCAGGTGCTTATGCCACTGAACTAAATCCCCAGCCCCTTGATGCTATTGTTATTGATGATTGTACCACTTCAAGCCTGGTTTGGTGGTACACATCTGTAATCCCAGCACTTGGGTGACCAAGGCAGGAGGATTATTGCAAGTTTGAGAACAGCCTGAGCTACAAAGTGAACTCAAGGCCAGCCTGAACTGCATAGTGAGACCCTGTCAAAAAAAAAAAAAAAACTAGCAAAAAGGCAACTCACTATAGGCAATTTACAAGCATCAACTTGTAAACTAAATTACACTAATTAAACTAAAAAAAAAAAGACATTTAAGCAGGCTGCAAGGGGCTGGGGATAAAGCTCAGCAGCAAAGTGCCTGTCTGGCAAATGCACTCACAAGAAACCCAGGGGGCAATTAGGTGGGATAATCTGAAAGCTACCCACCTGGCCCCCCTGAAGTGGTAACAACAAAGCAAATGAATGAGGCTCTAGAAAAAAATCAAATCAGAAATAATTTCTCAGATAACTACAGAGGTGGTGGCAATAAAAAAAACATGCCTAGTGCCTTTAGAGCAAATACAGATTTTAAAAATGGAGACGCTAAGGAATGGAGAAGCTAAGGAAAATGATGGAAATCATGAATGCCCAACATAGGAAAGAAATGGAAAAATGAAATCCATAAACAGATTCAAGCAGATAGCTAGGAGACTAAAATTTCCACTGGAGGTATCTGTAGCACAACGAACCAATGTGAAAGCAGAATCTCAGACTCAGAAGACAGGTTTGTGGTTAGTGATTTTGAAAAGATTTCTTAAAAATATAAAGGGAGGGCAATCCACTCAGGACCCCTTCTGTCTCTCTTCAGACAGAAGCTTTCTCTCAATAAATATATTCTACTCTTCAAAAACAAAAATAGCAAGGGACCACCAGAATGGCCTTGTGGTCCAAATGTCAAGGTGAAAGGGATGGGTAATTGCACCAAAGTACAAGTGCCATTTCATCTGTCCAGAAGAGTGCCCAGTAAAGGCTCCCCACAGTACCACCAGACATCTGTCTGGGAAACCTAGATTTGCAAAATATTCTGGATGGTGTCAGAAGACCAGCTTTCATTGCAGCCTGTCATATTGCCTAAGAATGTCACCTCTGCCTCCTGCCACTTTCTGCTGCAAGAGGCAAAAGTAAGCATCTTTTTCTGGTGGTCAAGTAGTCCTCCTGCGCTGATCCGTAGGACCCTAGACTTCAGGAAACAATAGCAACAGTGTCCAGCAAGACTGATTGCTGTACTATCCTGGAAGACAGCTACCAAGTTCATGAGGCTTTGTGGATCGGAAGGCCATCCCAGAGGAAAGGGAGCCCCTTGCACCTTGTAACGGTCACTTTTGTTATGCGCATGCAGAGGACATTTTATCCATGACAGCTAGGCATTTGTTTCTCCATATCCAATCTCTATTCGTATAGGCAGTGGGGGAGGAATCAGAAAAGTCATTGAGAGAAGGGGTGCAGAGTCAAAGGGGAATGTGGTAAACAGAAAGTCCTGGCTCCTGGTAAGCTACACTTGGTTTATAGCTGTGTTCCCTGGGTTTGAACTGAGCAGGCACTGGTATGTCCAGCAAGGCCTGATCAGGGGGAGCCAGAGCCTGAGACAGAGACAATCCTGTCTCCCCTTCTCAGTTTTTGTCTTTCACAATCTAGATTTAAACCATAACAGTATGTATGTTTTATAAACAACCTGCCCATTTAGCTGTCTTGGCCATGTCTTACCTGTCTGCAAGGCATTTCTGGTGTTTGAGTAACTCTTAATTTACTCAAAAATGGTCCAACGTGCAAGAGATTTGCTGGTGATTTGGATATGCCAAGGAGAAGCCATACAGTGGTTCTTTGAAGTAAAAGGTAGAAGTTTTTGACTTAAGGGAAAAAAAATCACATACTGAGATTGTCAAGATCTATGGTTAAGAATGAACCTTCTATGTGTAAAACTCTAAGGGGGAAAGTCATGCTAGTTTTGCTGTTGTACATCAGACTGCAAGTTATTGCCTTGCTGTGTGTTAAGTGATGAGTTAAGACAAAGAATTATATTATACAGTTTAATAATGTGTAAGGTTTTAGTAATCCATTGTGAGTCTTGGGACATATCTCCTATCAACAGGGGGATACTGATATATTTACTAGAAATCATTATTTCAAAATCACCATTTTTGTTCAAAAGATGACTGTATGCAGTAAAGATAGAAAAAACTTCACACTTGATACTGGGTAATTTCTTTTAAAAATTGTTTCACATAGTTAGAAGCTGTGATTAAATGGTAGTAAAAAAGTAATTTCAAAGCAATAAAGTTTATGGACTGCATTATTGAGAGGGAAATAAGTCAGCATTTACTCTGTACACCAGAGGACCTTGCACAAAATCACTCTCACTAGGAACCAAAACTATACCAATGAAAAAAACTGAAAGGGGGCAACAGAGTTACCTAGTAAGTTTAATACTAGTATGGAATAGCATGTTTACACAAAAAAACTTACAGACAGATGTCTAACATCATCACAAGATAGGATGCCAGTCGTTAGGAGATAAATATTCAATCAGTGTAAATACTGGTTAAGATATGGAGATTTAAGTTTTTCCCGCATTCTCTAAAATAACTTCTGACATACAGAAATTTGGACTCACTAAAGCTTTAAGATTCTAAAATTAATTCATTTCCTTCTGAGTTCTGATTGAATACCTCTCTGTACTTATTTTTAAAATACATAAATTTTACATTAATGTTATTAAACTTTTTTAATAGGTATAACTCTTTTGTAGATTTAATAGGTATAACTCTGTAGATTAATAGGTATATTAATAGGTATAACTCTTTGTAGATTAATAGGTATATTAATAGGTATAACTTTGTAGATTTAATAGGTATAACTCTTTTGTAGATTACATCTGAATAAAACACTAGAGATTTCCTTAAATTGTATTTCATAGGAATTTACTTTTATTGTTGATTATTGACATTCTGTAAAAATTTTATTCACATTGAAGCTTTTACCACAGCTCCTAGAACTACTCCTTAGAAATTTTAATTGTAGTAATGTCTGAGATCTGACCTACATTTTCACTAAGAATTGAACTAGTTTTCTCCACAATAGCTTTTTAAAGTAATGTACCACAACTGTTGAACATTGATTAAAACCTTTCATGTCCATCAATAGCATTCATAAGATTGTTGTTCTGGCATAGTATCTCTGGTACTGAATAAAGCTGGTGTATATGCTGAAGTTTTTTCCATGCTCATTCCACTTAAACTGTCTTCCCTAGAATGGAGTTTCTCGTGATTAATAATATCAGAGAGTTGACTAAAACTTCTGTTGCACTGAACACACTGGTAGCACTTCTCCCTAGTGTGGATTCTCTGGTGTTCAGTAAAACCTGTGTCTGTGCTGAAGATTTTCCCACATATACCACATTTATATGGCTTTTCACCAGCATGGATTCTTTGATGATTAGTGAGATCAGAGCGCCGACTAAAGTTTTTGCCACACTGATCACATGAATATGGTTTCTCTCCAGTGTGGATTCTCTGATGCAAGATTAGAGCTGAGCACTGACTGAAAGCCTTCCCACACTCATTACATTTATATGGCTTTTCCCCAGTATGGATTCTCTGGTGTTTCGTAAGGTCTGAGTTCTGACTGAAACTTCTGTTGCACCGTGTGCATGGATATGGTTTTTCTCCAGTGTGAATTCTCTGATGAAGAATAAGGTCAGAACTCTGACTGAAGGCTTTCTCACACCTATCACAATGATAGGGCTTTTCACCAGAGTGTACTCTCTGATGTTTAGTGAGGTCTGAACTTTGACTGAAACTTTTATTGCACAGATTACACACATATGGTTTCTCTCCAGTATGTATTCTTCGATGTTTTACAAGGTCTGAACGCCGACTAAAACTTTTAGTACAATCTGTACATGGGTAAGGTTTTTCTCCAGTGTGGATTCTCTGATGTAGAATAAGGTTGGAGCTCTGACTAAAGGTTTTCCCACACTCCTCACACTCATAAGGTTTTTCACCCGTATGAATTCTATGATGTTTCACAAGATCAGACCTTCGACTAAACATTTTATCACACTGATTGCAAGGGTAAGGTTTCTCTCCAGTATGAATCCGTTGGTGATTAATAAGATCTGAAAGCCTACTGAAGGTTTTGCTACATTGGTTACATGGATAGGGTTTCTCTCCAGTGTGAATTCTTTGATGGAGAATAAGGACAGAGCTCTGATTAAAAGCTTTTCCACATTCATTACATTTATAGGGCTTCTCTCCAGTGTGGATTCTTCGATGTTTAATAAGATCTGAGTTCTGACTAAAACTTTTGCTACACTGATTGCATGGGTATGGCTTCTCCCCAGTGTGGATTCTCTGATGTAGAATAAGATCTGAGCTCTGACTAAAGGCTTTCCCACACACATCACACTTATATGGTTTCTCCCCAGTGTGAATTCTTTGATGTTTTATAACATCAGAACTCTGACTAAAATGTTTGTTACATTGGTTACATGTATAAGGCTTCTCTCCAGTGTGGATTCTCTGATGCTTAACCAGATCTGAGCGCTGGCTGAAACTTTTACTACAATGACTACACTGATAGGGTTTTTCTCCTGTATGGATCCTCTGGTGTATAATAAGATCTGAGCTCTGACTGAAGGCTTTCCCACATTCATTACACTTATAAGGTTTTTCACCAGTGTGGACCCTTTGATGTTTAATAAGGTCTGAGCTCCGACTGAAACTCTTAACACACCAATTGCAAGGATAGGGTTTTTCCCCAGTATGAATTCTCTGATGCAGAACCAGGGCTGAGCTCATTCTAAAGGCCTTTCCACATGTATCACATTCATATGGTTTCTCCCAGTGGGTTCTTTGGTGACGAATAAGGCCTGTACTACAAGCAAAGCTTTGCCCACATTCATTGCAGTTATTTTGTCTTTTTTTAAGGAGGTTCTGATCCTTTTCATTTAATTTATCCCCAAATTTATAGAATTCTCTCCCTTCAGAATCCTGGAGAACATCCTCTCTGGAGTTGCCAAATTCTTCAGTCAATGATTCAATTTTTTCTGTAATTTCTTCTTCTGATGCTAGTTCTTCATCTGTAAAAATAAACACAATCCAAATGGAATGCATTTCTATACTATAAGACAGTTTTGGGTGAAACAAATCAGTGTATTTACCTACAAATATCATGACAACATGGGAGTGTTCCAACAATTGAAAGTTACCTTCTGAGAGGATAACTGGGAAGAATCAACAAGTAATGGATTACATTAATCATTTACAGAAGTGACTTACAATATACACTGCATATGACTGTCACAGGAAATCTCAGAAGATAGAAATTTACTGTGATTAGGAAAGTGTGACCAAGTTAGAGCCAATACAAATCAAATTATTAACATATATAAGGTAAGAAGTATAAAAATAGCCTAGAAAAAGTAAAAGAAGTTGGTTAGGCCTTACTTAGGTTTGTCCAGCTACTTGGCTAAAAGGTATTGATGAAAAAGTGAAAGGAAAATTAAAACTCTTTCATTTGATTGGAACTTCTTATCCATTTTTATAAACTCCCAACAGGAATTTTGTTTAAGAAAAGTCTCCTTCCCTCCTAGGGTGCCCAAGTTTCTTTACTGCACCTTAGACCCACTGCAAAAGAACTGTGTGACCTTTCAGTGTCATCTTGAAATGAGTCTAAAAGTGGCAGACTATGGGAGTGGCTGAGTATTAAGACAGCTGTTTCTATTTTTCCTAAGCATCAGTTACCCTGCTCTCCACCTCCCAAGAAAACCAGCCAAAGTTCCCTTATTTTTGGAGGCAGGGTCTCCCTAAAGCACTAAGTTTCCCAGGCTGGGCTTGAACTTGCAGTTCTTGTGCCTCAGTTTCCCAGAGTGCTGAGGTGACAGCACTGGCCAGCCTAGAATGAATCTTAATTACTAGTTGTTACAATAGGATGAACCTGAGGCTAACCACTAAATTGATAAATAAGTAGAAGCAAGAGAGTTTCTACAACTGGTCATCTTTGGACCACTTTCTTTAAACATCCTTCTTAGGTTTGGCCTATAACCCTCTCTCCAATGCATACTCACTGATACAATAAAGTGCGAAAACATTTATTTTTCAGTTGATTGTATGTATATCAACAAATTTGCTACTGATTCCTACTAACTTCCCTCAAGTCTTTTAGGGCTTGTAAGGCCCTCATACTCTCTCTTCCAGAGAGCCATGTCTCTGTCAGCATCCCATGTTTGTCACTAAAACTGATACAAACTGCCAGGGACATGGCTCAGTGGCACAGTGCCTGCCTGGCAAGAGAAGATTGTCAGTTCAATTCCTGGTACCAAAAAAACAAAAACAAAAACAAACCTGCTACAAACTAAAACATCTGGGATTTTATACTTCCTGAAAGATAACAAGTTAACTTACAAGTCATGGTCTCTGCAAAGACATGACTCCTGGATTAGAGACAAAAGATGTTCATTATGGCAATGTGAGTAGACAGAATGGCAGCATTTGACTCGGTTCTGAATTCTAGTTCCCACATGTGATACGTGTAGTCAGTTGCATTACTAGAGAACCCTGGGCCTAGAAGAATTCTGACAGCCAAATCTTTTATAAAGGTGCTAAAGACAAGGGTCCTCCACTTTATTGTACTCCAAGGCTGCTTGTCATATAACATTCTTTAAAAATAATCCAAAATGAAGAAAGTCAATGCCTCCGTAAGATACAGAAACACAAGAGCCCATAGAGAATTATCTCTTAGCACTGACTTTAAGAAAATTAGTGAAAGAATGAAGACCACCGAAAAAGTAAAGTGTCTGGGTAAAGCAAACTGTGTACTGACTGATTAAAGCAATATAAATGGTTTGTGGAGTGTATCATTGTATATGAAATTAACATGTATAGCAAAAACAGTACAAGAGGATGGAAATAAACAGAACCAAAGTCCATTGCTAGTTTTAAAATCTGTAAAGTCTTTTACATTGTCCTAAAAGTAGTAAGTTAAAGTAACCTGTAATAAACTCAGTATACGTATTGTACTTTCTAAGGCAGCCTTTACTAACCATAGTTCTACATAAGAATAAAATAAAAATTAACTTTTTCTTTCTCTCTTTTTCCTTTTCTTTTCAAGTCCATTTTATTCATGGATAAAAAGAAAAAAAAAGAAGAAGAAAAATTTTAAAGCATGTCAATCAGGGAGCAACAATGATACATACATTGCACGTTGTCATCCCCAAATCATTCTCCCAGAGCACAAGACATTAGCATTCAATCATCTGAACAATACCAGCACAAATCTTTCACTTCAGCGAACTCAGTGAAATCAGCAGTATAACTATCTTAACTATTTTTTACATATCTATACATATACATGTTTTTTCTTTCAGCCTGTGGTCACACGAATGAAACAAAAAGATGAAAAACAAGAAATTAAAAAAAAGAAAAAACAAAAAATGACACTGAGGATACTATAGGGACATGTGCACACACATTTATTGCAACAACATTCATGACAGCCAAGTGATGGAACCAGCAATGATGCTCATCTGAAGACAAGTGACAAAGAAAATGTGGCACATGTATATGATGGAGTTTTAAGGGCCAGAGATATAGCTCAGTGGCACAGTGCCTGCCTGGCAAGCACAAGGTCCTGAGTTCAATTCCCAGTACCCTGCTTCCATGGAGTTTTATTCAACCATGAAGAAGAATGGGGGCTGGGGATTTAGCTCAGCAGCATAAGCGCCTACCTGGCAAGTATAAGGTCATGAGTTCGATCCCCGGTACCAAAAAATAATACTAAGAAGAAGAAGAATGGAATTATGTCATTAGCAGGAAAACAGATGGGACTGGTCATCATCATGTTAAGTGAAATAAGCCAGACTCAGAAAGACAAGTATGGCATGTTCCCCCTAATATGGGTAATCTAAAAATGATAACATGAAAGTAGAAGAGAGACTATGATTAGACAAGGGGAACAGAATGAGGTGAAGAAGGTGTGAGGGAGCGGATTCGGTGAATCCAAAGAAAGAGATATTAGTTGTATAATTAAGAGATCATGATGTTGACATGAACTGATTGAGGTGAAATGCAAATTAAACCACACACAACTACCAGCAAATATTCAGCAGAACGGCTAAATTTAAAAAGAATGACAATACAATTAACAGTTAATGGTTAAATGTTGACAAGAGTTGGAGAAACTGAAACTCATACATTGCTGATGGAAATGTAAAACAGTATAGCTGCTTTAGAAAAATCTGGTAATTTTTCATGAATGTAATCTTATCATACAACCCAGGAATTCTACTTCTAGTTATTTATCCAAGAGAAATGAAAACATCCTTCACAAATGTTCAAAGCAGCTTTATTAATAAAACAGCCAAAAATGTAAACAACTCAAATGTCTAGCTGGTAAGTCAACAGGCAAATTGACATATATCCAAACAATAAAATACTCTTCAGCAAAGAAAGAATTATAGAAAAAGCAAAAATATGGATAAATATCAAAATATTATGTTCAATTAAAGAAGGCTGGCATAAAAAAGCATGATTCCATTTTCATGAAATTTTAAACAAATAAAATCCATAGTGACAGAAAGCTTATTTGTTGCTGCCCAGGGGTAGTAAGGGACAAGGATGGGGTACAAGATAATTTTTCTAAGTGGAAGCAGTGGAAACACAATGGTTCTATGGATATGATGTATAAATATGTCAAAACTCATGTAAGCACAATTAAAAAGGTACACTTATTTTCTGTAAACTATACCTCAGTAAAGCAGGTTTAATAAAAAATAGTAAGAACACATTAAGACTTGAATTATATAAAAATCTGGAACTTACATTCCATACTTCTATTGTTTCATTTTTGTTTCCCTTTTCAGCAATTTTCCTTGAAAAAATTTACACTATATTTTTCATGTGTTTAACTTTTTATGCATAGGAAACAATATATACATACATAAATATGAAGAGTGATTAAATATAACAAATCAAATTGAATTTTCCTTTAGTTTAGGAAAGAAAAAGTACCACAAAATTTCAAACACCCTGGGATCGTTCTGTGCCTGCTTCTGTTTCCCTCTAACCTCTTTTTTTCCTATCCATATAATTATTGAATTTTGTGTTTAGTCTTTTCTGGCTTTTCTTCAGATCTTTACTAAATTTCTCATTTTAAAGAAAACATTGCTTGGTTTTGAATGTTCAAATCAACATCAATTCTTTTCGTGTGTGTGTGCGCGCGCGCGCGCGCACGTGTGTTTTGCTGGGACTGAACTCAAGATCTCCTGCATGCTAGGCAAGAATTCTACAATTGGATACATCCCCAGCCTGAGTGAGTTCTCTTTTTAATCCATTATAATTAGGATATTTCAGTAATTCAATTGAAATTGGATTTATAAAATGAATTGCTCTACCTGGACAATCCTCAACTCTCAGTCTTATTCCAGATTTATTTGAATAGTTAGTATTTTCTTCTTGAAATACTTGTGTTCTCCCTAATTTACCTTTCTCCTATTCTTTGCATTCTAGGCATAAGGATCTTTACTTGTCATCATCTTGTATGGCTTCCTGTTACACTGGAATGAAATTCCAAATCCTTACGATAGCTTATAAAATTCTATATGATCTGGCCCCTTTCTCTCTGCCCTCATTTCTACTACCCTTGTATTATCTGTCTATCCCAGACTCACTTTGTTCCTGCTACAGTGAGGGGCTCTAGAGGGCTTCAGGAGGGAATATGATTTAATTATATGTCAACTGGCAAGAAAATGGTAGCTTAAGGAACTTTGTTTTCTGTGTTGGGAGCACAAATTAAATAAAAAAATCAAAGGACAAAAGTAGATATTGGATTGGCAACCCATTCAGGACCCTTCCTCTCTTTCAGGAGATATTTTTATTCTCTATTCCTTCTCTCCAATAAATTTTCCTACTCTTAAAAAAAGAGCCAGGAGTTTAGCTCAGTGGTATAAGAACCTGCCTGGCCAGCCCAAGGTTATGAGTTCAATCCCCAGTACAAAAAAAAAAAAAAAAAAGTAGGCATTAAGGAATAGAAGGGGTGGGCTGTCACAGATATTTTTTCAACTTCCAGATCTATTCTCCATCTGCTCTGTGCCTTGGGGTTGATGTTGGTGACTGTGTACTCTGGGGTTCTGTGACCTCAGGTTTACAATTAGATTTGCATAATAAGGGAAGAACAATATTGTGACCATCTGTCTTGGCTTGTCTAAAACTGAAGGGGTTACTGGGAGGTGGGACTGTCAGTGCTAAATACCAAGCAAACAGATGAGCTGGTCGCCCTTCATCTTTGTTCCTTTCTTGCTAGGCCAGGAATTAGGAGTAAAGTCATTCCTCAATATCCGCAGAGGATTAGTTTCAGGACACCTCATAGAAACCAAAATCTGCATATGCTGAAGCCCCTTACATATAGTGGCACAGAGTAAAACCTCAATAACTAATATTATATGATTAACATAATATTAATTATATGGCTAATATGCTATAATTTTATTAATTCATAAACATTTATCAACACAATATTTGTTGAATTAGTTAATTAAATGATTTGAAGGCTACATTAGTATCAGCAGTAATTATTTCTAGATGGTGAAGTTATAGATTATTAAAGTTTTGTATTTTCTATATTATATAAATGGACTATGGCATAACTGTATTATTTTATAATAAAAATGTTAACTCATACACATTCTAGGAGACCTAATCACATGGAATAAGTATTATCAGTTTATGTCAAGTTGCAAAGAGGAGCTGCAATTCTACCATGGTTCACAGGAAGAATGAGAGCTAGAAGACTTATAATACATTTTCTCCCCTCCCCACTCTGGGGGTTTTTTTGAGACAGAGCCTCACTATGTAGTCCAGTCTAGCCTTGAACTCATTATGTAGCCCAGGTTGGCCTCAAACTCATGGTGATCCTCCTGCCTCAGCCTCCTGAGTGCTAAGATTACAGATGTGAATTACCACACCTGGCTAGAACAGATTTTAAGGAAAGGCAAATTGTAATCCAGGAAATAAACTAACTAAATAAAACATAATAAAGTCACTCTGAGACTAAAACACTGTAGATCTATGTTAAAAGAAAAAGACAATGGAAGGAGAATTTCATAGGCAAAAAACAGCAGCAATGATGGGAGGACCAAATCCAAAAAGTAGCATATCAGGTGGACATGAAACCTTGGGAAACGTCTGGACAAAATAAGGATCAAAATCATTTTATTACTATAATAGTGGCTCCACTTATAAAGAGTTTGCTAGAAGTCAAGATTGATAGTGCACACCTGTAACCCTACTTACTCAGCAGGCTGGGTTGGGAGGGTCACAGTTTAAGGCCAAGCTGGACAACTCAGCAAGACCCTACTGCAAAATAAAGTGGGTTGGGGATGTAACTCAGTAGTAGAGTGCCCGCCTAGCATGTGTAAAGTATGCCCTGGTTCAATCCCCAGTACCACAAAATAAATAAATAAATAGTTTACTATAAGCCAGATCAGTACGCATAGCTTTACACAGAGGGCCTCACTTAGTGTTTGTAGTGTTTCTTATAGGAGTAACAGTCCCCAGTGAATCATGTCTCTCAGCATCAATCTCCTAGTGCAGTTTCCATTCACAAAGACTCTGAAACTGGCCCCATGATTTGCACTGGTCAATGAGACAGAAATAGATTTAACACAAGTCCAGGTATACAAAGTTCTCATATATCAAATAGCTTTCTCTCTCTGATTTTGGGTATTATTAATGTATTCTAATAGTCTGGGCTAGCCCACTAATGATGACTCAAGCCAACAGTCACACACATGTGATTAAGGCTTAGGCCCCAGTCCCAGTAAAGCCACTAGATGACTGCCTACATGAAACCAAACAATAGTAGGAGAAAAATATTGCCCATGTACACCCCATTCAGTTGATGACCTACAAAACCGTAAGAAATAACACAGATGAAAACTGTATGATGTCTCAAGTCATTAACTTTTAACGAATAACACACATAATTCTCAAAACAAGCTTCAAGGTATGAGTTATTATACATTTATAAAATGAAGGAACAGAACTGTAAATTACTGACGGCAGTAAGTGACAAAGCTAGAAGTTGAAGCCAGGACATCAGACTCCAAAACTTTTAATTATGCCTTTATAGATGAAAAAGATGACTTAAAAAGATTATAAAGGTGATATACCTAACACTCACAGATCGTTAATAAGGTGATTTTTAGAACAGGAAAAATGATGACTCTTGGGCTTTGAAAAAGAGAGGGAACTGTGTAAGAATCTGAGTGCTAGAATTAGAAACAAAACCACATGACTATGCTTGAAGCCCTAAAGAGACAGTACTAACAGAGTGTGTGTGTAGGCAATAAGGAATATTGGTATGACGTGCAGAGCTGGGATAGGGTCTACTCACCGGACAGAAAGTGTTGTTCTTGAGATTCATAAGTGAATTGGTTCTCCATAGGTTGCAACTGGATACCTAAGAGAGCACATGAAGAAATACCTTTTCCTTTGTACGATTTTCTTGTCTGCTTATATAAGGGTCTCAGGTCTGGTGGGAACTGAGCACCAATGGGCTCAAAGAGAATCACTGTGCAGACTAGGAATATACCTTCTGAGACTAGAACCCCGGAAACAGCCTCTAAATACAAAAGAAGAAAAGGAGAAAATGAAACCTCATTTAATTTCCGAGTAATTTTATCTCAGACTTTTCCAGCTCCCTCTTCCATCGTCCAGGGCTGTGGCATTACTTCTCTAGGACACATATTCCCCATTCCAAGTTGAGAGGTACTCAAACAGCAGTGGGGGTTAGTGCTACCCAAACTGGGTGTAACTGGGAACAGACACAAGGGATTTTTAGAATTTGTCTTATTGGTTGAGATTGTTATCCCACGCTTTCACGAAATGACATTATTGAACGTTCATGTCTTTCCCTCCTTAGCGTCTTCTAACACACATTCAGATAGTTCTTTCCCTATTCGCGTGGATTCATCCGCGTTTCATAATGATACCAGCTTCCCCAAATTTCTGGCGTGCATTCAGCAGAACCTAAGGCCCAGAAAGCGCTGATCGGGTCCAAGAACCGATTAGGTCTCCATGCCAGGCAGCGGCTATGGGCTCAAGAAACTGCCTGTTAGGCGGAATCGCCTGGGATACTCGGGCCTTCCATGGGGAGGGGGGCGCGTACCTCCAAGTGTCCCGCTGCCCGCTGTCAAGCCTCTCACTGGGTGAGCCAGCCAGCAATCCGTCTACTCTAGGAACCTGGGAGGATCGCTCAGCGTTAAGGCGCGGCGCCGCGCATGCGCAGTGCCGTGGCTAGGGCCTGATGGTGTCTAGAATTAACCCGTGAACAACCGCAGGGCAGTTCCCAGCTGAGCCAAAGCTAGGGACCAGCTTGCTAGGCGAAACATTGCTTGATGCCATGTCTTCCGGTTCTTGTGGTGAATACCGGACTCCATTATCTTTTGGAAATGCTTCCTGGGATTGGGTAAGTTTTCTGATTGAATAATGAGTCAGACTCTCCTTACTACCTTCTCCCATCCTGTAATCAGATTCTCAGTTGAGCTTTCGTTTTTAAAACTTTCTTCTTGTCTTTTTTCCCCCAGAATAGTGGCGCGCATCAGAGTCACTTGGAGGCCTTGCACCCCAGCTCCAGAGTTTGTGGCTCAGTAGGTTAGTGATGGCCACACAAATTCTCAGGTTACCTGATGCTGCTTGTTCTGCTAACCACACTTTAAGGAATCAGTGCCCTAAACCCGGTGTGGTGGTACACAGCTGTAATCCCAGCACTTGGAAGGCTGAGGCAGGAGGATGGCAGGGAGTTCTAGGTCAGCGTGGGCCACATAGTGAATCCAAGGCCAGCCTGAACTACAAGGCGAGACTCTGTCTGGCAAACACACACAACAACAACAACAACAACACCCTCACTGCCCTAGAAATAAGTAATGCTCAGTAATTGATCTCTGGATTGCAGGGAAAAGTGGAGCAATTTGTGATTAAGAAAGGGCAGGAAATCTCTTTATAAAAGTTTGCTTTTCAGTACAATCCTCACTGTGGCCACAAATCGAGACTGGAAGAAGGACCTGAAATGGAGATGGATCAGGAGAAAAGGGAAATAAAATTTTAGATAAAGGTTTGCTAAGAATGCCTGCCAAACCTAGCGGACATATCCTGGCAAACCTGGTAACAGAACATTCTTCCCTTTGTGTAACCCCTGGTTTTTTTTTTTTTTATTTTTTATTACTGCCTTTGTGTAACTGATGGCCTTGCAATGTAACTTGTGTTGTCTTTACTATCTTTGTATAACTGATAGCCTTACAATATAACTTGAGATGTTTAGACTCCTTCAGCAACCCATGATGTCTCCCAACCTTCCAATCTTAGGTGTCAAATCTACCTTTGTACCTCCCCGCCTGCTTTCCCAAGCCCCAAAACCTCTCTGGGTGGGGCTCTGGATCTTTGGAAGAGATCCTAGTCAAGAAGCCTACTTGTGTAATAAACTGCCTCTTTAACATCCCTTGTGCTGTTTCTTCCTGTGTTTGGTCTGATTTCTGTAACAAGGGTAGTAAAAGATGTTTCTGTGTTCATGGAAATATCTTGGGAAATGAACAGTCAGGAGAAGTATTGAGACCAGTAAGACAAGACATGTGGTTCAGGGTATAGGGGGGAAAACATACAAGGGGGAGAAGATAGTGGGAGGCTAAAGTGATGGTGAAGGTAAACAGGACTTCCTGTCTGCACCCAAAACTCTCTTCAGATATATGAATGTTAAGGCTTTTTTTTCCTGTCGTCATCAGCTAAATTTTTTTAATTTTAAAGAGAATACAACAAAAGAGGGCAGAACAAAGCATATCAGAACAGAACAACATAAGCAACACAGCACTTTTACAATAAGACAACCAGACATTAACAGTAGCTATCAAAATATTTCTTTCTCTGCTATAGTTGAGCATAGTTTCAAATACAATAATATCAAACATGAAAAAATAGTATAAAACCATTCAAAAGAATGAAAGAATTACATTTTGAATTTCATTGAAAAGAATGAAAGAATTCTGAACCATATAACAGAGAATGATCAATGGTTACTATCATATCTCATTTTCAATAAAAAAATTGCTTATACTATCACATATATTAAAATCCCAATAAGACACAACATGATAGAACCGATGGTATTAGCAGAGTAGAAGCATGGTAGGACTTCTAAGCAAGATGATATTAAATCAGCAACGGCTGCCGTAATGTTTTGTTTTCTTCAAAACAGCTGTTCATACCATCACACATAATAAAGTCAAACAAAGCAGAATAAAACCATTCCAACTGATGAATGAAAACATTGAAAGGCTTCAAAGCAATGAAATGGGGAATCATGATTACCACAAAATCTTATATACTCTTACCAAATCATGATTACCACAAAATCTTATATACTCTTACCAATTTTCATACTAGGGAGATTATATGGTATTTACACATGTGAGTTTGGTTTATTTCGCTTATGAGTATGGTCTCAAGTTGTGTCCATTTATTTATGAATATCTCAATGTGATCATTCTTTATAGCTGAGTAGTACTCCATTGTATAAAAATGCCATAATTTTTTTATCCATTCCTCAGTTGATGGGTACTTAGGTTATTTCCAAGATCTGGCTATTACAAATTGTGCTGCTATAAACATGGGTGCACATATATCACTGTGGTATGATGTTTTCAGTTCTTCTGGGAATATGCCTAGAAGCAGAATAGCTGGGTCAAATGGGACTTCCAAACCCAGCTTTTTGAGGAATCTCCAGACTGACCTCCACAGTGGTTGCACCAGTCTACACTCCCACCAA